>WUQG02026911.1:0-11183 GCA_011317285.2 Androctonus mauritanicus | reverse complement strand
AAAACTACTGAACAATCAAAAATACAAGAAATAGTCATAAGAGTCACCCAAAAACTGCTGGAAACATAAAAAAAAAAGAAACAAAAGCAAAAATGCAAGTCAAATCAAATAGTTCAGGGAAACAATAGAGAACACTGTGGGAATGTTATAAACAAATCTTGAAGTGGTAAAGAGCTAACCAAATTAGACAAAAGACTATAAAATGAAAATGAACACTGTTTTGTGTCTATTAGTTTTATTAAAATAGTTACCATAATAAAATCTATAATTAACAAATTTTTAATAAACAAAACTGAAAACATCAATATTAACTTCCAGAAAATTGATTTATTGTTGCTAATAATTTATCAGAATGAAAATTTTTGAGAATTACATAAATTTAAAATAATATTTAATGAAAATTGGAAACTTTTAGCTAATAAATAAAACTGCAGTGATTGGCAAAATTATTGTCTTATTAGATTTAAATTTGAAGATCACTTGGCACTTAGTGATTCTTAAAATTCAAAATCTAATGGCAAGTAATAGGCTAAATAGGTAATATCTACTGTAAACTATTATATTATAATATATATAATCATATTTATATTAATGTTTTTGAAATGCTTTAACATCAATGGATAAAATGGCAGTGATCCAAGAACCAATTATAAATTTTTACATGGAATTAATGGAAAATGAATTTCTGATTTAAGAATTTTCACTTAACAAACAGTTTTTAAGATCCCAGTAGCCTTCATAAACCAAGGAATACCTATATTCTTAAATAAAATAGTTCTATTTCAAATAAAAGTACCCAAACACTTCATAATAAACTGTAATTTTATTTTATGTTTAATGATGCCTTAGGTTACACATGTATAAAGTACTACTTCATAATAAGTAATAAGTAAGTACATAGGTTTAATGACAAGGAATTTGAAAGACAGGATCATTAAAATTTAAAGAGAATATAATCCTTTTTAATAAGGATTAAACAAATCAGCTTTGCAATTAAATAATATGAAACTTGTTTTTTAAAAACCTTAGGACAAATTAAAATATAGACCATAAAATTACATAGCAATACAAAAACACAAAAGAAAATGTAAGGTAAATAACATGGATATTTTTTCTGTATCAAAGGGACTACAAATGGCATTTGAATTATATTTTTTCATGAAACTAAGAATGCAATACTTATTAGATATCAAATTCACTAGTAATGTTAGTAGATTAATTAAAATTCTCATTTATTAATGAAACTGAATATAAATGTTGACTTACTGAACTATGTTTTTTATATATTTTATGTATCAAAATGGCTATTTTTCTGATAAAAGAATTTATAAATTATTTGGAAGAAACAATAATTTTCATTTTCATCTATTGAAAATGTATAAACTATAATTGTTATGGATTTTAAATTATTTATTTTTTAGAATTTATTTTAATGCTTAAAATTGTTTATAATGATTATTTGTTTGGCTGAATATGTTGCATAACAACCGATCAGATTATAAAGTAATTTAATAGCCAATCATAAAATGGGAGTTTAAAAAAAGCTTTTTAAAGTCCAAAGTATTTTGTTACATTATTTTAGAAGATTTATGCAAAATATTACTTAAGTTTATCCTTAAAATATTGGTTATTATTTTTTGTGTTCTACATCTGAAGTGTCTATTACAGACATGATTTATTACTTATATATATTTATTGTATTTTGTCTTGAAATATATACTTTCATTTATCCTTTCTTACATGTAAAAATAAAGTGTAATTATAATTTGTTCTGTAAAAACATTTTGTATTCTATATATAAAAGTTTTCTATCAGTAATTATTAAATGCATTCATATTCTAGAATATGATGGTGTTTAGCTTTAAGTAAATGACTGAAGATGGCAAATCATATACTATTGCATTGAAATAATAGTATTTTTTAAATATCTGTCTTTTTATGTTCTGATCCTTAAAGAATCTTGACAAAATTACTATTTTTTATATATTTAATGTTTTAAAAAGACTATTTTTCTGATAAAAGAATTTATAAACTATTTGAAAAAAACAGTAGATTTGCAATGATTTCTTTACGTCGATAAAGTTCCTGAAAATATGGATCCAAATGATATTGTACAAAACTTGATAATTTCTATAAAATAAATTTGTAATATAAAATTTTTAAAAATAAATATTGAATTTCAAATATCAAGATAATTTATTTAAAAAGAAGGATGTTGATAATATAATACAAATACAAAATTATTGAAAATTAAAAAAATTTAAATGCAAAAACTTTATAAAAAGAAAATTTTAAAAATTATGTAAAATTTCAAGAATTCAACCAAATATAGATAAGATATAATAAATATCAATCAAAAATATTTTAAATTTGTTATAACATTTACAATTTGAAATGTTATAGTGCATAGTGATATATGTGCTGTATAACATTTCAGATAATTTTAACATTCTATCAACATGATTTAAAATGGCTTTTTGTTAACTATAAACGTTTATGAATTGAATTGTGCTTATTTCTTGACAATAGTTAATTTATTACTTAATATAAATTTCTGACAGATAGTGTATTATCAAAATAAATAAAATTTAAATAATTTTTGATTGGAAGTCTTGTTTATTAGTGTCATGGCATACATGCCTTAACCACATTGTACACCATTTACAATTTCTTAATGACTATTTAAATCCTATGATCCATATAACATTTTCTTATAATCCCCCTATTGCTATAACAACAACTTAAGTATTACTGCCCCAAAAATAATTTTTCAATTTTAATGTTAAATATTAATTATAATATAAAATTCAATTATACCAGATTAACCACCAGAAAATTATATATAACATATGTATTACATATTTAAATCACATTCTTTAAAATTATTAATGATTATTATTTTTATAAGATGAGTTTATTTATTTATAAATAATATCAACAGTTATAAAAATTTCCAGTAGTAAAGTTAAATCCTCAAAACACTCAATTAAAAAATTAAATGCTCTTTTTTTTAATTTAAAACTAATGCCACATTTCTTATTAAAAAAATAAATTCAGTAATAATATAAAGATTTAAATAGATAAAAGTACAGTTGAGAAAACATTATAAAAGTTGATGCAAGACATAAATATAATAGATAAAAAATTTATTCGATTCTTTTTTCTATAGCAAATAAATTTAATTTAAAAAAAAACAAAAATTAATTGTTTTCTTTAAAGATTTTCTTATCATTTAGAATTTCTATTTATAATTCTAAATGAAGGTTACTATAAATTGAAAGGAAGCATGAAAATGTCTAAAAAAAAGAAATCTTACAATAAATAGGAGTTTCTTGTGATTATCTTCCAAAAGTTGTGATTTTAGATTTAGATAACTAAATTATGAACAGTGAATATTTAATCAAAGTTTTAAATATAATAATGCACATATTACATTATAAATATACAAAATGTAAAAAAGTTTAAACCTTCCATGAAACAGATTTACACAGAAATACATACAGCAATACATAGTTCTTACAAATCATTATTTCAGTATCATATATAATTGAAAATTATTTACAATTTTTAATTTAATAAAGGCTAATGAAAATAAAACAAATCAGTCTTCAATCAGTAGAATGTTAAGTGAATGATCACATGATAAAGCATTTTCTTGCTACCTATAGATCAGTTTAATTTTCTAAATTTTCACTTTCCAGATTTTTCAGAAATTTCAGGACAGTCTTATTGAACCCCATCCTCTACTGCTTTGATCAGCCTGAAATGAGCTCTTAACTAGCCTGCTACATCATATTTCAAGTTGATTCATGACATAAAACTATTAACAAAAAAAAATAGATACATATTCTTTAGTTTAAATTATGTGATATATTTTCCATAACTTATATGTAGTTCAAAAACAAGAATCTAGTACAGGGAAACAAATCATAAAATAGTAGTAAAGGATAATGTAAGGTCATTAATATACAATTGCAAAAAATTTCTCAAAAATAGGAATTTAGAATTCTAAATAGAATTAGAAAGGAAATCTATAGATTTTGTGCACAATAGACCTATATTGGTCGCAGTGCTTGGGCTGTATAGGCTCCTCCCTCTCTACTACTACTATAGATTTTGTTTTTTTTTAATCTTTATTCTTAACAAAATTTCAAGAGTTGTAGCTTAATAAATCCTCCCTTAACTATAACATTGCAAGAAATCAATATATTGTTTTAAATATTTTTTAATCATGCAGTTTTAAATCAAATAAAATTTATATAAAGGAATTTTATCAAATTATCATCATTAAAGTAAATATAAATTAAATTCAAAATTTTAAAAATTACAAAACTAATTATTCACTCAAGCTCAAGTAATTTTTACATCATTAAGAACTAAAAAAACTTTATAATTTAAAAATTGAAAATTTTAAAATATGTTTCTATAACTTTTAAATTATTGTATATGACAAATAAATGCATACTATCAGATTTATTTACATGAAGCATGAAAATATTTCAAAATATTCAATTTTTGAATTATAGAGAATGAATGATCAGTTTAATCATTCATTACGATATTTGAAATACATAAAAAATAATTGTACACAAATTACATGACAATTATAGTTTCATTTTAATAAACCATACATTGACAGTTGTCAATAGTTTATAATTCTTCATTTTAATTAGATTAAAGGAAGTAAATATTAGTAGTATTCCTGCTGATTAATTACATTTCTGTACTTTTATTGTTTTATTTGCACATATAAAATATTATTACAATTTCTATAGAATTTACATTGATTAATTATTAAATTTATATTAATCAACATAAGTTCTACAGAATTATAATAATAATTATATATGCTTACTGATTAAATTCTTTCTGTATATATCAGATTTATGAATATCTATATTATGAATTTGAATTTATCTTGTCCAAATCATTTAAATTATAATCTTATATTTTAAGTTTGACTGTTTTGTATGTTAGAAAATAATCTTAGTTTAGAGTGCACTAAGATGAGAACTTTAAAATCTATATCATGAAATCCATTTTGCTTTTGAATTTTTATTAGAAATAAGTATCACTTTTTATTTTCAGAAAGTATTTACTAACAAGTAAATTGTCTGATTAAAAAAAGAAACATTTTATCAATTATATTATGTATTTTAAGCAATTTGTTTTCATTCAGGATTTCATAGATAAAATTATTTTAAGATTAGCAAATCCATTCTGGCGCAATTAATTTATACAGGGATTTAAAAAAAAGGATTACTTATTTTCATAGCAGATAGCATTTATCAAGGAAAAATCTAATAAACATTGTGCCGACAATTAATATCTTTGAAAATAATAATTTATCCTCTTACATATGTATCATTTTCATATTGGTTGTACTGTATTATGTTTTAGGCTCTATTCCTACTGTAGCTCCAGAAATTCAATAATTAGCCTGCCTGATCTCTTGATTTTAACTTCTTAGATTTTTGGCTATGGGGACATTTTAAGACTGGTATACTCAATATCCACTGATGACATTTAGACACTGCAAGAACATGTCAAATTTATTCATTCCTATCTGGCTGCTGTCAAATTTGCTGACACACATGTGTCAGCAAATTTGACAGCAGCCAGATAGGTTTGCAAGAATGCATGATTCTTTGAGACATAGGGCTGAAGAATATATGGCAATGAATAGGAACCACGTAGAGTAACTCCTATAATGATGATGAAGATTGGCCTATATCTCAACATGTATTTATTTTAGGATCTACGTTCACTAGACCTTTTATTTAAATATCCTGTATACAGTAGTTTAACTTCTTGATTTCATTTTAATGTTTGATAGCTCTTAACAAATTATATTTTAATTAGTTCAGTACATTCTAAAAAGCATTTATAGTAATATGTAACATTAGCTTTGAAATATTTAAATTGTTTTTATTCTAGTGATAAAATTTTATTAAATTCTTTAATTTACTGTAGTAAATTAAAATAAAACAAAATCTAAACTAGTTTACAGGACTTTACAGGATTGCCCCTCTTTAACTACACAGAGTAAGCTAGTTTAAATTTTGTTTTGTTTTAATTCGGAGACCTAGTAGTTAATTTGGTTTATAGTAAATTATTTAACTTAGTGTATTTTTGTCAAAACTGTTAATAATAATAGACTTATGAAATTTTCTGTTTATAAATATATTGGATTTTCCCTACTTTATTTTGCTTAAATGATTTTATTTTATTATGCAAAGTTTGTTATATTTTACTAATTAGCATACAATAACAATAAAAAAATTAATAAATTTTATATAATTAAATTGATATCATTTATGTATTTAAATATATATTCCAATACAAAATTTACTGCAAATTCTGAATGTTATCAATCTAATTCACATCATTCTACTTTTAAATTTAAATCAACTATAATTTTATTTATTTAAACCTTTTCATTATATTTTTATTAAATTATAATTTAAAAAACTTACCAGCAATATATTGAAATTACATTGAGATATAAAAAAATATTGAAAAATACAAAGCACTAATGTATGTAATATAAAATTATTTATTCCACAAGATATTTTTAATATTTATGATCAATTGCAATTGACCTTCTTTAAGAACAAATAGAATAATATAAATGTTAAGAACAAGATTTGTTCTTATAGTTTTCTTATAGTTTGTATTATTCAGATTGTTTCTGCAAAAAGATCAATTGTATTTGACTAAAATATTAGAGTATGAACATTTAAAGACCTTGGATATCATGGAATAAAGTGCTTTATATCCTAAATTAGTGTTTTGTATTTTTAAATAAATTTAAACTGTCGAAAAGGATTAATTTTTTCAATTTTTGAATGTGATCATGTCTGTCGGCTTACATCTTTCATCATATTAATTGACAAATATCTTAAAATATAAATTATGACAGTTAATTTGTTTACCATTAATTATTTTTAAAAATATAAATTGAAAAATATTGTAAAAATTATTTTTTGAGGCAGTATATACTTATTTGAACACAATAACAGTTGTAATATATATTGTGGGGTCAGAATGCCAAACAAATACATATACAGTAATAAAAATAAGGTAGCATGGCATGATTGGATTGTTATTGGTGCCATGATAGTAAAAATTATTCTGATGAACATTTGGCAAAGTATATAAATTACATCATACTTTTTTTGTTTTAATAATACAATTAATAATGAAAATGGACCAGATTAAATAGATAAAGTTTTTACTAGCATGAAATTATGCCATGCCACCCTAATAAATCAATATTAGGAACAGTAATACTATTCCACAGTCATATTATGAAACATATTTCTTACATCAACTTTTGCTAAAACATGTTAAATATGAAATCATTAACTTAGAATGAAATTTATCATCATTATTATTTATATATATATGTATATATTTTGTTTTTTTATATAATGTGCAAGTCATTTTAGTGATTTAAAATTAAATATTTAATTTTATATTTAAGTCAAGTTGAAAATAAATATTTATCAAACAAATATAAATAATTTGTACAAAGTATAAAATACTTACCTAAACATAAATATATGATTTCATATGCAATTTAAACATTGTGAATTAATGCGATTTGAAATAAATCAATATATGTAACATACTTTTTGTGTATATATATATATAAATAATATCTACAACAATCAAAAGAGAAACAATAAATTGCACCATTTAGATGAAAGTTTTCAAAGCAATGTACCAAGATATAGATGATAATCTTGGAAGAGAGATTAATTGCAATGTTCATTTTAATTTGCAACAAATTCATTCAAAATTGTGAACTCTTAATATATGATGATGAATGTAACTGTTGTTATGGATTTTAGAACATCTTTTATTACAAGCAACATCCAGAAGGCCTCCAATCTTATTTTCATTTCCCAACAAAAACAGAAAATAACACTTAATGTTGACAGGCACATAGAATATTTTGTCGTTTTAATACAATTTCTGATGCTCTATTATTTTGAATATCTTCCTATATCTAAATTGTATAGAATTCAGTCACTGTCATCATCATCATCATGTTCATTTGAAGGTGTTTCTGCCAGAGGTGGTGGAATATTAGTAGTCACTGTTGCTGCTGCTGTTACATATTCACTTTCTGCTTTACATTCTGTAAATTCAATTTCAATTTTATATTCGTGCTTTGAAACATAACGAACATATTTCTCTGGAGGATTTGAATTGGTAACTGAAACTGATCGTACTGTGGTATGAGACACTGTTGTTGCAGGCATTGTAAATTCTACATCCACATGCTGACTTAATGTTTCAGGAATCTGATCAAATGAAGTCATATCTAACCGTAATAGGAATAAATGTGTTGTATAGGCACCTGTAAAATAATTACAATAAAAGCATCAAAAAACTGTAAATTTTATTATTTTTACAATTATGAATTTTATATATATACACAAAGTGATTCAAAAAAGTTGTGCCAAAATTTACAGACTTGTAGAGAATAAAAATTCTGATTAAAAAAGTCTAGTTATATTTTTTTGATTTGAGGCTCTGTTTAAAAGATATAACATGTGAAAGTTTTATGACATCATTTCTGATTGTCAAAAAAATATTTTTAAAATATATTTATTTGTATTTTTAAAATCATCTATAAATTTTAACTACTTAAAAAATATCCTAAAAATTTAGAGCAATGAGAACATATTGTTTATTAAATTAGCAACCAATTATTTAAATGAAACATAATTATTTTACAAATGCAGCATTCATTTTCAAACATAATACTTTCTGAATATTAAATTGCTGTCTTCCTGATTTGGTAGTTGTGTATTGCTTACTACAATGTTTTTGAGAGTGTTATGAATCACTATTCTTAGCCAGATATGCAGCTCATTTATGGGTGCACCAGTGGAAATAGTAGAGCAGCAGAATATCTATACAGTAGAACTTTTCTGCAGCACAGATGTCCATCTAGAGTAATGATTGTTGGTCCAGAGTTATTATTGCAAGCATCAAACATTTCACTAACAATTAATTAATTAAAGTTAAATTAACAAAATTATAAAATAATGCAAGTCAATAAACTTAATTTTAGTACTTAATTTTTTAAATGTTTCTTGTCTCTTATGTATCAAAATGGAAATGACATCACAAAACTTTTACATGTTATATCTCTTAAATGGAGTCTCAAATCAAAAATACAACTAGACTTTTTTATTCAGAATTTTATCCTCTACAAATCTGTAAATTTAGCACAGTCTTTTTGCTACCCACCAACCAATTTTATCATCTTGTATACATAAGTTTTACTCTAGATTACAAATGTACATTTCGTTTTCATATTTCACAAAATCTCAAAAACTCTTTTGAAAATTTTAATTATTATAATAGTAGAATGCTCTAGTAATAAATATATTGTTACTTAACATATTATAACAGTATTTCAAAATTTCAAATTTCTTCTCAATTCTGTTGTTTATATATATATAAACAACAGAATACATAAGAATAGAAAGAATAGAACAGAATATAATATATAATATATATAAAGATATATAAGTGTTTATATATCTTCTCAATTCTGTTGTTAAAAATTGGATGTTGGTAAATGTTAATATTTAAATACATTCAAAAAAATATCAATTTATTGGGTGCTTCACAAATAAGATTGGGAATGTGTAGATCAATTTTTTTTAGCAAGTAAACATGGCAGCCATTATTGTAAGCATCATCAGTTAATGTTAAATAGAAATATAGAACTCTATGTATGAATATTTCTGATTGACAATTTGTGCATTTTCTGTTAATTCTGATCATTTGGAAAATATGGGATAATTGTTTTATTGCCAATTCTAGATATCATATTTGCATTCCTGGCAATTATGTGTGTAAGCTGATTAACTTTTCACTCCCATTAATTGCAGCAAAATTTCTGTTTGTGTGTTTAGTTCTGACTATTTTATCATTTATTATATTTTTGTTAAATAAACATTTTAATAGAATCATACTGTATAGAAATGTAAAGGGATGCAATGTGATACAATTATATCCTGGTCTCTATCTTGCTTTTTCATTTAGACTTATGGTATTGAAATATCACATTGAATTACAACATTTCAATGCTATAAGTCTGAAATTTTATCTAAATGGCCAAAATCCATTTCACTATTTATTCCAATAGTGAAATGAATATGGAAAACTTTAAAAGAAATTAGAGAGAGAATGAATTTTTTTTCTTTAAAAAAATTATCTATTTATTTTAATGAATGCCATATTCTAATACATAAAAGTTGGGAATCAGCTTATATATGGTTTTCAAATTTTCACATTTTTAAATTCCAAAGATGAGTAGTCAGTTTATATATGGATTAACTTATACACAACTATATACAGTACTTATTAACATAAAATAACTATTTCTCATTAAGATTCATATTAAAATAACAATTGTTATTTTCTAGTCTATTTCAATTATAATTAACAAATATTGCATATATCAATGTGCAAAATAAAGATTATAAGATTTTCTATACAGGAAGTCTGCCATCTTGTTTACAGTTTTAAATTGTTAAGTATCTAATAGATTTACAATGTATTTTTTGTTGTACTGCTTGGATTTCCATGTATTGGGTTGTTGCAAATGAAATAGCCATTGAATGGCATCAGGTTTCTACTGTTGCAGAAGAAAGCAAATATTGAGGTTTATGCAAATTTTTTATATCATATGGCAATGACACATGTGGGAGATGCAAGTGTAGTATTTGTTTCATTCAACAAGCTTTAAACATTGATACTACTGACATCAAGTCAATCATGGAACCCAGCCAATTAAGATTGCTATACCTTTATGAGTTCAGATTGGGAAATTTTGCAGTGGCTGCAGTACAAAACATCAATAAAGCATTTGATGGAGGAACAACAAATGAGTGATCCACTCACCATTGGTTTGCAAAATTTCACTCAGGAGATTTGAAGCAACAAAACGAATCTCGTGGCTATCAATGTTCTGCAAAGTCGCGGATTCTATTGACTTGAGAATAAACAAATACTTAAACCTAATGGTTACACGACTCTGCAAAATCCAAAGTTCTGCCTGAGCTCAGGTCTATTAGCTTCTAACAAAATCTAAACAATGAACTAATTAGCGTTTAACTGGCAAACAGACAACCGGATAGAAACATATAACTATC
>WUQG02026900.1:0-11183 GCA_011317285.2 Androctonus mauritanicus | reverse complement strand
ATTGTCGAAAACGTTAGCCTGTAGAGACTATATGTGATGATAAAATGCACTGTCCACTGCTAAAAGGCTTCTATTGATTAAGATTGACTAGATAGTAAACCGAGAAAGAAAGCAGTTAAAGTATTATGTAACTAAAATGTTACTTATTTTTAAATAAAATTATTCTTAATATTAGTTACTTGTAAATAAGGTTATTCTTAATTACTAATGCTTAATTTCTTTGGTTTCTCACAATTAAACTAAATATAAGCAGTTACTGTTTCAATATGTCTAATTCTTAAATCTTTTAAATGATTCTTAATTCTAATAATGTTTGACATCAACAAAGCATACTAAAAAGATGCTATTAATGTATTTACATTAATTATAATATTTACCTACTACTATGTCAAGATGATAATGTTATATATAATTATATGATAATGACATTTATCCATTGTAACAACAATATAGCATACAAATAGGACATTAAAATTGATTTATATTCAGATATAGGATTTCTAGCCTACTGGAATAGTTATATACAGGTAATCCTGGACTTATGATGGGATTTGGTTCAAATCCCTCTGTTGTAAGTCAAAACAGTCATAAATCTTAAATTTTTACCAATATCTAAAACTAATGGATTTGTCACTTTTAATGTTTACTAAGACACTAAACATTATCTTAATAAACATAAATAATACAAAACTACAAAAATCAAATATAAAAAAGGTCAATTTCCATATATCAGATCACTGAGTCAAGGATTTGGACCTACGGAATTGCATTGACAAATCAGAGAATTTATTGATTATATCACTGTCATAAATACGAGTGGTTGTAAATCAAGGACTATTTGTATAATATTATATTATATTACATTATATATGCTAAAATAGTATGGTAATTTTCTATACTTTTAGTAGAATCAATTTATACAAATAAATTCATGATAAGTATTATTATGAATTTCAAATTCATTCAGTTTCAAATCATTTCATCAATTTTAATAACCTAAAATTCATTAGATATACAGAAAATCCCAGACTTACATAAGTGAATTGTTTTGTGAAACTCTATGCAAGTTAAAACATATCTCAGAACATAGCCTACTATATAGCACTGATGTCACACAAAGATGTAACATTAAAAATAGTTATATTAAAGAATGGGCTTACAAGTCGAATAATTTCCACATGGTAAAGCAGTTGCTTATCATTTAGAGGATTCAGAATTAATTAAGAGCCCCACATCTCCAGTATATAGTGAAACTTCTTTTTTACTGCTTTTTAACTACTATTTAGACTGTTCACATAAATGAAGCACTAATAACGTCTATACACAGCAGGTGTATAGACGTTAAAAAAAACTTTAATGCAAGTACTTTCAACGCTAATGCATCATCGTCAGGCATACATACTCAGAAAAAACCAACTGAATACAAAAAAAACCAGTACAGGTTTTTTTTGTACTGGTACTGGTTTTTTGTACATGTACTAGTTTTTTTTGTATTCAGTTGGTTTTTTCCGAGTATGTATGCCTGACGATGACACATTAGCATTGAAAGTACTAGCATTAAAGTTTCTTTAACGTCTATACACCTGCTGTGTAGCGTTTCATTTACGTGAACAGCCACATCTCGTTTTTCAAGAAAGATCTGAACTTGGCTCTTTTAATTAAATTAACTTAATAAACACATAAAACATACACAAATGTGATAAATTACAATCAGGAAAAAAAACGCTCTTATCTCCATGTTATAACTTTATCTGCTTCAATCAATATATTTTTTGTAAACAGAGAATATTTATGTAAATACAGATTTATATATTGGGTTTGTCTATACTAATTGAATGAATAAATATCAATATATCTAAATATCATATGCAAAATATAAAACAATAAAATATATTAAAATCTTTCTAAAATATGGAAAGCTTAGCAAGTTTTTTCCACTTTTAAATTTAAAACGATTATTGGTATAATTGCACATTAACTAACTACAATACTCATCCATTTGCATTTTTTGTATGTGTTTTATATTTTACAGTGTTTTTGAATTTGAATTTGCTTAGGATTGATTATGGTATCTATTAAGCATGAATGAAGAGACTTGTACTTAAAACATTAGATCAGGCAAAACATTTGCAATTAATGCTAATGTTATTCTGAACTACGAAGAGAAGAAATTCTGCACTCTTATACACATAGGGAAAACTAAGTCATTCGGAGAGTGATGAATATGTTCAATTTTTTCAAACTTATATCTTGGAAACTGCATTCAATACGAATCAGATTTTTTTTTGGAGAATTTATTCAGTTTAATACAATATTGATCTATATCTTTTTAATAAGGATTACTTTTTACTGATATTATACTGTATAAAATTACTTTTAAACGAAAGGAAAAATAAAACATAGGTTTCAAAAAGAACTCTTACCAGTCATACCTAGACCTTGATTTTCGGAAATATCAAAATTTTCATCCTCTAATCCTGCTAATTCAGTCTGCTCCCTAGCCAAAAATTCAGCTGCTGGATCTTCTTCTTCTCCGACATTATTATCGAAAGCAGTTTCGAAAGCTTCGAAATCTTCCATTTTCGCTGTTCTGTAATTGAGCGAATACGATCCACGCCACCTTATACACCTACATCCGCCCTCTAGTATCAAGATTTAAATAAAGAGGAATTAATAATTTGTATTAAATTTTTTCATAATTTGAAAATAATATCATTTTAAATTCTTGTATCGTTTTTCGAACATTTTTATTTAAGAATAACGATATACAAGAGAAATGTTAGCACGACTTTCACATACTAGTTAATACTTTAGGAATGTGATTATGTGATTGGAGCTTGGATTGGAGACGCCCTGATCAGACAGTAAGTCCTTTTTGAAAGCGTCTCGCCTGGTGTGATATTATGTAAACAAACAAAACGTGCTCCGATCTCACAATTTCAATTTCTTTTATTCAAAAAACTAATATATTAATTTACTAATATATATATATTTAAATGAATGGCGCTAGTTTCTTATCATTCGCCACTAAGCGGAAGGATAAATTCAAAACTAGGTCATTCAATCCACGGAGAGAGCGAACTATAAAGGATGGGAATTGATGACTCAGACTAATATCTCTGTACAAATTTTTCAAAAATGGGATTTAGAATTGAATTCGTACTAAGCAGCGGGATAAAACAAAGTCCATCTACGTGTTGCCCATCCCTGAGGAGCGGGTTTTTTTTGTCAACAGATGACGCCACATTCCATTCTCTAGGAATACTATGTGGCGGGGCGAAACAAGCCCTTCCACAGGCTGCCCACCCCTGCGGAGGGGTCAGCCGGATTGTGGAGGACGGGGATCGACGGGCCGGGCCCCGACCCCATGATAAATATTTTCAAGGGGTGGGACCCGAGTCTTCCAGAGTGGAAAGCCAAAGCGTTTCCACGCGGCCAATCCGACTGATGGATCGGAGAGATTGAGGGGGATAGGGGAGAATCTAAACGGTGGAATTTTTTTTTAAACTTTTGGCATGGATGTGGACTTGCGTAAGCTACTCATCACAACAAGCTTCATTTTTACACCAAGCTTAGTTAAGTAGAAAGTGAACGATTATTTGCGCTTTATTATTGATTTTGTTTAATTTATTTATCAAAGTTATTTTTATTTTTTACTTAAAATCAACGACTTCATTTCTCTTTTTCTACTTTTTATTCATATTTGTCTTAATGGAGAACCGATTTTACCTATCTCCATGCGGTCGACGCGGCTGACGTCTGGCGACTTTGAAAGTCAATGTTGTGCTGCTTTCTCAGCCGTAGTGTATAGAACGTGAATGATATAGAATGATTTGTAGCCAAGTAACAATTGTAAAAGAAGGCAAGAGTAAATATTAGTTGTATTTGATGGTTATAAAAAGAACATGTACAGATTTTTAAGTATATTAATTTTCCAAAAATAAGTAAGGAATGCATAATTTTGTTTTTCGGTTGTTTACGTTAAATCTATTTAAATGTTTACATCTAGAAAAGATGACTAGGATCCTTTTTTGAGTTAATATTTGATTTTCGTTTTTATTTTTAAAATAAGAATACTAAGAGAGTATAGAATATGTCTTCTTTCGCTTATAACAATAGAATTGTAAGACGATAGCAGCAAGATTTTATCTTGAAAACTGTCACGTTGATTTAGATTGTTTTTATTGATGTCATTAGATGATTGAGATATATATTGTAATTGTCTGTACTTATGTAAAGATTCTTTGACTTACAAGAAAAATATACTGACTGAAACAGATAAAGCTATAACCCAGAGATACGAGCATTTTTCTTCTAATTTCATCATTTATCATTTACACTGTACATGTAGTGCCTTTCGGAGAAAATGCGAGGCTCGGGACAACTAATATTTTTGAGATCCTTCAAAATTTAAAATAAAACTGTGGATAAGAAAGTAAAAACAATAGTATTTAATATTTATTCAATTACAACATTTATTTATTTCAAAGAAACTTTGTGCACTTTAACATTAGCAGTGTATAATATAGGTAGTAGTGGTGTAATATAGGTAGTATAGTAGTGGTAAGTGTACAAGAAAAACCAAAACATTGATAAAGAACTTCAAATTTTGACAAACACTGACACTCGAACAGTATAAAAATATACAAATATATTTTTTCTAACATATTGAGTTATAAATTGAAGATCCTAAAATTATGAGACCCAGGGCAGTTACCATCTTACCCTCCCCTCTGATGTCATGCATACATGTATTTTATGTGCTTATTAAATTAGTTTTAGCCAGACCTAGATCCCGACGACTACTAAAAAACTGAAGGTATATAACTGAATTGAATTCAGATCTTCTAAGATGTTAATCGATTGCTTTATTACACACTCATCTGGCCAACTTGCGTTTATTCTTTAATATAATTATTTTTTATGTTATATCTTTGTGGCACACTAGTACTGTATAGGTAAGCACTGACATATATATATTCTGACTTACATAGAGTTTCACTGAACAATTCATTTCAGTTGGATTTTCTGTATATTGTTTATTGCTACATAATTTTATATATATGTATTGTGATATTCATATACTACTAGACTTACTAGAGGTACTCCTTGCTTAATGACCTACCTGTTTAACAATGCTCAAACTTATGTCCAAGCTTACAACTTTGTTTTTAATTGGAAAATTTGGTTTTTGCCATATACATTGCTTAGAAGTCCCACGACTTCTATTGCATGTAATTCTCTACATTTGTAATTCCCAAAATCTGATGATGAAAAATACTTTGTGCATAATTAAGATATAATTTTTAGGTTGAAAATTGTTTCCAATATTTTCTAAATATATATTAACAAGTTACTTGCTTACCAACCAATTTGTTCTACAACCAAGTCATGAGAATGGAACTTGGTCATTAAGTGAGGAGTGCCTTTTATTTCCTTTATTTCCTTTTATCTGTATTTCTTTTTATCCTTATAGTCTGTGCTAAAAAGCATTGCATAGTCAATAAATAATAAACTTTTGATATCAACATAGTCATATAATTTGGGTAGTGGAAAATCTGCTTGCTGTATTAGTATTTTTTATGTATAAACTAATAAGAAATTATTATCTGTTTAATTATAAAGTGAATCAAGTAATTTAAAGATTATAAAATAAAGATATAATTTAACTTAAGTTAGATAAATAAAATATTGACTATTAAACTGTTTTATTGGAGGAAATTACTTATTATTACTATTATTATTGAAAAAGAATTCATAGATAATTTGAATTGAAAAAAAGATTAAAAACTTGTGAATTAAAGGATTTTTCATATACAGTAATTTATTATTCATAATTTAGTAATAACATTATTTAAAAAACGTATTTCAATAAATTCTAAATTTGAAGCAGTAAATTATTTATAAATATTCTTTATAAAGATTATATATGTTTATAAAAATAGAATCATTTAACATTTATATCTTTTATTGTTGTCAGTTTTAATTTTTAAATAAATACTGAAAATTTACTAAAAAAATATTAGTGGAATATTTATATACTCATAAACATTTAATATACAAAAAGTTAAGCCATATACTAAGAATTTAGGAATATTTGCTACCATTTAGAAGTAGATATTTGGCTGTTAATATTGTTTTTCTTAAATTTTCAATCAAGTAGCTGCTTCTAAATTATAACAAATACAGTAGACTCCAATTATCTAGGATTGGATTATCCATGTTGCAGATTAACTAGAATTGTTCCAGAATCTGGAAGTGATATCTAAATAATCCAAACAGCACAAACTTCCTAGTGGTCAAATTTTATAACTGCCAATTAATGATTATTTGGATTATTATGATTATTTAGATAACATGACTAATCCATACATAATTGATTATTATGATTACTGGAAGTGATATTTATTTATTGATATTTTATCTTAAATGTGATATCTGAAAATTCATTAAATGCCTCAGATTTGTTTCTTTATTGTATCTTTGATAATCTATGATCAAAATTAAAATCAAATTAAAATTACAAATATTGTAATAATTTCTATCTGCAAATAAACACATTTCTTGTTTTCTTTATCAGTAAATAATTGAACATTTAAATATATATATGCATGCAGTTTATTTAATATTAAATGTATATTGTGTATAATTCAGATTTTGTTTTTACATTTTGCAAATTAATTAGGAAAATTAATTTCTTGATTATCCCACTTAATCGAGAGTATACTGTGTTTTAATTTCTCACTAATGTAGTATAGTTGGCTTATTTTTGACATGTTAAATCTTTTGTGTCAATGTCATTTTTAGATGAAAATCATTTCCTATTATTTTCTAATGACAATATGCTAATATCTGTCATTAAATATGTTTTGTTAGATTAATTAAGCTAAAATTTTCCTTACATAAGAATCATCTACATTGTAAATATTATATTTAGTCAAAATCAGTTGAATGATAATCAAATAATATAAATTCAAAGTTTTTAAAGTAAATATTTTTAAAAAATAGGAAAATATATTTTAGTTAATGTACAATTAATTATAAGTTGTCATAAATTTATAAGTAAATTATAAATTAAACTATGCTTATATTACAATTAAAATGCTCAATTGTAATTTTATTAATTGAAAGTTTTATATTTTCTTTAAAGAGACTTTCAACGTGTTTTGGCTTAAATAAATAAAATGAAAATTAAAGACATGGAAAATGAAATGGAAGTTGAGAATAATGATGAAAGCCTAAATAAAAGTGAAGAACAAAATAATAAAATGATGAATATTTTAAACTGTGTAGCTAATAGTGATGGATTTTTTAAAAGCCAGCAGAGAGGTGAGAAAGATTTGAACTTTAACGAGAAAAGAGAAATTGCTAAAGAGATTTTAGAGAAGAATATTTCTCTATTTCTTAGAAGATATGGAAAGTATATACATTCTGAGGACTTGACATATTTTGAACCATATAGAACTGATTATGAAGTTAATTTTTATATGATGGAAATTGAGAAGATGCATACTGGAAAAAAAAATTTAATTAAAGTTAAAAATCGTCGTTATGAAGCTCTTCAGAGATTAATTAAGCAAGGTACTTATTTTAGTGATTCAGAAATGAGAAAACGTAATCCTGTCCTCTATGAAAAAATGGTTGGAAAATTCTTGACAGATGAAGAGAGGAAAAACACAGAAAAAGATGAAGAAGATATGAAGTATGTTAGAAAATTTAATTTACTCTCTTTCATATATATAGATTATTTTTTTGTAAAATTATTATTATTTTAAATCAGTTTGTGTTATCAACCATAATTCCAAGATCAAAACATATTTTGCTAAAGAAACTGTAGATGTTCCCTCTTTTACAAACTGGATGGTTCCTGAATTGTTATAGATAACTTGATCTGTTATATTTCTCTTTGATACATCATTATAAATGATGTTTCTTTCCTAAAACTTGTTTCATACTTTAAAAGTACCAACATTTTCTATGAAAATATAAGAAAACTAATTAAATCATAATAAGCCTTTACAAGCATTTATTATTTAAAATTTTTTAAATAAAAAAATATATTTGAATATTCTTAAATATAAAGAATATAGCAATAAAAATAATTCCAAAATTCACAAAAGTAATTAAAAAGTGAAGATTAATTCACTTTTTAATTACTTTTGTGAAGGATGTATTCAGATAAAGTAATAGTTATAAATTGGTGAGTTTGACTGATATTGTGCATTTTCTGTTTGAATGGTGTGTGATTTGTATCAGAAGCTCTCCTAAATTGGACTGTGGATATAAATTTGGAATTTTAAAGCTTCTATTATATGAAAATAACAATCATAAATATAAGAGTTTGTAAATTATCATTACAAACTTTCACATCATATAATTATTACAACAAATAATGATAATGCTTCAAAACAGAATTAATATGCAAGGAAAGTGACTGCTTTATTCAATCATAATATTCCACATTTTTAAGTAATTGTAAATCTGTTTATCCTATAATAAATTTAATTCTTGATTAAAATTTTATTTTTGAATTTTTATATAAAATATAATAATGCATAAGACAATCTATATAATCTTTAGAATTTCTGATATTTTACTTTATTTACAGTATTTAAATCTGAAAATAAAATATAGATTTTATAAGAAATTTAATTATTAATATTAAAAACTGAATATGTTATCATCATGATATTGTAATAAGTTCACTGAAATTTTTTTATTGTTTATGTAGATTTTCCACATTGTTGCTTGAACATTTAGAAAGAAGTGGTGGTCGTAGTTTAAGACGACAAGAACAAGAAATTGAATGTGCTGAATGGGAAGAAGAAATTGAAAGTGATGAAGGTAATATAAAAATGGGATTTTAATAAAAATATGTTAATAATTAAAATTTATTAATATTTGAATTTATTAATGAAAATATTAAGTTTTCTGAAATTTAATGTTGAATATTCATATTGAGTTTTATTAATCATTATAAAAAATGTTTTATTTACTATCAGACTTCATAAATTATTTTTATAAATAATATATCATATGTTCTGTGCTATAAGAATTTTAATTTTTATTTTTGTTTGAATCATGATTTACAAATATGCAAAATTTTAACTGATATAAGATATTTCATCTATCTTTTTTTTGGATCACAGAAAATTCATCGCGGAAAATTCATTGCAGAAAATTCATTGCAGGAAAATTTATAGCAGAAAAATGTATCGCAGAGAAAATTCGTCACAGAGAAAATTTGTCGCAAGTAAATTAATCGCAGGGAAAATTCATCGCAGAGAAAATTCATTGCGAAGACTAATTATACTTGTAAATTTAAATGATAACGGCAAGTTTTAATAAAACTACAGGACTACTGTATGTCCAAATCTCGAATAATATCTACAGTTGATTATTATTTTTATTTTAAGGTATAAATAAGGTAATAATTATGGGGATTAAATAACACTAAGCAATAATACGAATATTTAATTAGTAAATATTATAGTAATTCATGCTTTAAAATGATGACCGTTAGGCTTGAATTGTTCTTTATATTGTCCTTTCAGCAATAGAAATTTAGTAATAGAGACATTTACGAAATCGTTTAGCTTCTGATGATAAAATATTTCAGTAATTTGTTATTTTCTATAAGAAATAATACAATAATATCTATGACTACTCAAACGCGTGTCTCTTTTCACAGCTCAGATATCATTATAAAATGACAAATGGTGGTAATTTTCGCACACAACCGTAAACGAATTGACATCTGTACAGTACAAGTAAAATACGTGCATTCGATGGGGTTTATTACAAAAGGGCAAAATCAGTTAATCTGTTCTGAACTCCCAAAAATACCGCATTTTTTTATATGTTTTTAAATAAGAAAAAAGTGCGCTTATAAATAACGAATACTGTATAAAAATATAATACAATAGAATATTCTGCGAGAAAATGGTTTTATTATGTATAATATACAGCATTTACCGTTGAGATCAGACGACTCGAAGATGTTAGAGAGAAATATAACACCTGAGTTGGTATATCTTTCTTTAATACAGTATTGTAAAATTTTATCACAATTCTGTAAATTAATTTTATTACAGTACTTAACGAAGATCTCTCACACACTATTAATCCTTAGAATTTTAGAATTTGTATAAGATTTAGCGCCAGTAGGCTTAACAGTTTTCTTATCCATATTTTATTTTATTTTCTAGAAATATGAGTGCTAAAAAAATTCTAATTTGTCAGAGAGGTGTACAGTATTAATACAAATATTGTATTTTGCTGTTTATTTTTTCCTCATTAATTTTTATTTTATTTTAAGTGACAGTATTAAGGTCTGTCACAGACATAACATCAGCCCCAGGCGGCAAAGTAAGTGCCGCTCGGGCTGATGTTATGCACCGGGCGGCACTTACTTTGTCCCTAGCCATTTCACGTAACCTGAATTTTAACTCGCAACTCGAAGCAAGAGAGACGGCTCGTATCTTGAAACACTTTTAAGTCGAGACACTCATAAGTCTCGACTGTACAGAGAAATAAATTATTTTTCTGAGCCAAAATTTTAATTTTTTACAGGATTGTAGAAAGCATGATGAAAGGAAGACTTATAGAAAATTTCAACAAGATAACTTAAAAAATAAAGAAAATATTGTGATTTATATAAATACTGAAATTTTCAAAAAATTTATGAATATTAATATGTATTAGTAAAATTGAAACAAGTCTTGCAGATTAAAAGTTTAAGAGTGGGATGTTTGTTCCAGGACACACCGTATAATGTTATTCTATATTATATTTTTAATGGAAAACAACTATCAAAAATATAAATTTATTATAAATAAAAATTTTGTCATTAATATTACAATATTTATTCTGCATAATATTTAAATATTTTACTTGTTTAAGTTCATCGTCTGAACCTTCTTCTTCTTCAGCACTTTCATATTCTGAATCACCACCTGGCTTTTCACCACCACTTTCCTGCTAAGAGGAAAATAAAATAAAATAAAAATTTTTTGCTATATAAGTTCATTTCTATTGGTATTTAATATTGTACACATTTATCTACAAAATTTAGCAACTCTCACATAATTTTTTATTTCCATGTTATATTTCAATTTTATTACAAATAATTTTATTATTAAAATATTTTTTCCTCTAATCATTATTATTCTTAAATGAATACA
>WUQG02026889.1:0-10915 GCA_011317285.2 Androctonus mauritanicus | reverse complement strand
AAATATAGTGCACTTTTAATAAAAATAAACAACTTTAAGCCATATTTAATATATATAAAATTTAAAAAATTCGATTATGTATTACTCAAGTCGTTCGAAAACGTTTGTAACAATGTCAGCAATCACATAGCACAAATCATTGTTTCTGCTAACGATGATTAGATTGCTAGAAGTATATAAGTGATATGTCAAGCACTTTTATTTGTTTAGTGATAAACAGATCTACACGAATATCAGTCTGTTAATCAGCTAGGCGAACAGATGGAAGGAATGGCGCGAAGTGTAATATTTCAGTCTGTACATAATTCTCTAACATATACATAGTTCCCATTATTGTCAGAAACTTAATTACTTTTAATTGATAGTTTCAAAAAAGTTAAAGGTTAAAATTTAATTCTAATTACAGTCTACTTCATATACGCAGTAACTTCTTAGAATTTATTCTTAACTAATTTAAAAATTAATAATAATAATAATAAATTTTCAGCCATATTAAATTGCAAGTTCTCTTCTGCTTTACCACAGAATGTATTATTTAAAGAAAAACTTAATCTACTTTCTCTTATCGAAGCTCTACCATATGGTTTTTCTTAAGAGAGGAATTGCACAAGTATAAGTTATTTTAAGATACGAATAATGTTATGTGAAACAAACAAAGACGGTCACATATGTTTGACACGTGTCAAAATTTTAATAATTAATACAGATTTAAATGCAGAAAATTCTATCAAAATAAAAATAAAAATGTAATCCTGATAAATTTATTTAAAAATAATAATAATTTTTGAAATGATGCAGCTAGATTTAATATATATATATTTAATATCATATATGCTTTACAAATAGTCTGCATTTTGTAAATGCATTGACATATTTCGCAGTAATCGCAAGAAACAGTTGGTTTGGCAATAAAAATCCCATTAATTTAAAATATATAGAATTTACCAGAAGTCATAAGTTCAAAAACAAAATTACCGCTGTGTGTTGCCTATCTGCAACGTTGTTTTTTAATGCATGTCTCATATTAAATTTATATACTTCTATACCTTTTAAAATTAGAAACTTTACCAGAATGCTGCACAACTTTAAAATTGGACAATTTCCAGAAATATATCTCGATAAAACTTAATTGAAGTGTTAAAAATAAAATTTAATATACAGTATAGTATATATTGTATATTAAATTTTATTCTGTATAATTCTGTATATTTATATACAGAATTATAATTCTGTTTTATTCTGTATAATTTCTGTAAATTTTATTCTGTATAAATTTTATCATAATATTGTTATAAATAATTGAAATTATTAACATCCATAATGTAGGAAAACTTATAATATAATCAATGAATTTAAATTAATATATTCTAATATAATTCGTTAAATATTGATAAAAATGTAATTTATTTTGTTGTTTATATCTAAAAAAATATTTCGTACTGTATAATATATAAGAAATTAATATTTTTAGTCGTTAAATTATTAAAATTTAAAACAAAGAAAAAAATTATAAATTTGAGATATTAAAGTGAACTTAATAAATAAATTTTTAATTGATATTATAACTTATTTTAAAAATTAGATTGTTGGTAAAATAAAATGTTTTATAATGTAATTTTTTTTTTTGTTTACGAACTTAAATATAAAAGAAATTTTATATTTAAAGCAATATAAATTATACATTTTAACATTAAAATGCTTACCATAGTATAAACACCCGAAGCAATGCTTCCTTCTTTTGTGTTCCAACAAAAGCAACATTTTTTAATCATAACCATTTTGCTTCAAGTTCTCTTCGATGTGTACAGCTCGACTCTCTGAATACAATCTAACAAGTTGCGCTTGGCTCATACATCCTACGCTTTCCTATGGGGTGTGGCTTATGCTGCGGTTTAGTTTCTCTTCCTTCTCTATCCCACAAAAACGATCGCATTTATCTATTTTTTTTTTTTTTTTTATTTGTAATATATTTGCAATTCATTTTTAACACGAAGTGTTCGTTAAAAACGAATTCAAACTATTGTAATTTTAGACGTGATTCCAATAATTGAACGAAATTTATTTAATAAATTTAAAAAAATTTAAACATAATTTTTTCAAAATTTAGAATTTTTTGTAGATTTATACATTATTTTAATATTTTTTATTGCCTATGAATAACAAAGAAATAATTATTTTAATACTTCCTGTTTAAATGTTATGACATTTTTAATATAAATTATTCAGGAAGTTGCTAATAGTAAAAATATTTTTTTCATCATCACTTTTCTCATAATGTTAAAATTTATGAGATATTATATATTTTTTTTTTTTTTTTTATAATTTTTGCAAATTTTAGTTAGCATTTTTTATTCATTTGCTAGTACAATAGAATGTTTTCAATGAAGCAATGTAACTTCTAACCAAGTAGAGATGATAAGCAATATTAAATTAAACTAAATATTTTATCTGGAAAATATTTTATGATTATTTTCTGTATGAAACGTTACCTAGACAATATATTTCAAATATCAATTTGAATAAAATTGTATTTTTAAGCAACAAATAATAGAACAACATTTAAAAATGCCATTCTTATGTTATACACCTACACCAATTTACTAAGTTATCCACTAATTAATAATTTATTACCACTCGAAATTATTTATATATTTTTTCCTTTAATTAAACCTTCAAATAAAATGAATGTCACTGTTACACTTTTTTTTTCCTTTTGGATCAAGTTACAGTTTTGTGAAACGTCATTGATACCATAACATAGCAATTATCTAACCGCAATTGACGTGGCATTTAAGAGAATTTACATAATTTCATATTAATTTTGTGTAATTATCTTTAATTAAGTTTAAGGTCTTCATTCATCAACGCTTAAGATAGTTTTTATAGTAATGATGTCAGGAATAAAAACAAATATCGTTTAAAATTCATTAACGATGTTGAAGAATTTATTTAAGATATACGATATATCCTTATATGATGGGTGATATATTTAGTTAAAACTAAGAGTTATCTGAGATCAAATTATATGATGAATTTTGAGCAGATACAACTAACTTTAAAGCCCATATATACCTGTATGTCATTGTTTTTAAAATTTAACAAAATATATCATTCTAGCAACTAAATGGCAACAGAGTAAACTTTCTCTCTCTCTCTCCTAGTACTTAATGCGTATTGAATTGACCTTCAGATGCGCTTTATCCTTGAAGTTAGCTACATGAAATAAAGAAAAATATGGAGGTTTGCTTTTTTAAGTATTAAATGTTTAATTTATCCATAAAGTGATTATATAAGTAGAAATGTATGAGTACGATACCAGTTTACAATATATCATAATATATAACGCATTGTTAATGCTTATGAGTAGGCAAATCAATTTAGCAACTGCGAACAACTCAAGAATAAAAACGATAAATGAAAATCAATTTTAAAAATGTATTTCATTTTTTTTTCAAACTTTGTTTTACTTTCATGCATTTTTCGGCTCTCTTAATATAGATGTTGAATTTTTTTTTTTCTAAATAGTTTACTTCTCCCAGGCGAGGAACATTATACTTCAAGGATACATGAAGTATTCATAAATAACAGGGAGTATAAACAAAAATTCGCATTCCTCTTTCTCGTAGACCGTTCCGTTTTTATAAGTGAATTTTTTTTTTTTTTTTTTTATCTTCACTTTATAAGCCGAAAAATATTTTCATTTAATTTTTTTAAAGGTATAATTAGAATATAAGCAAGCATATTAAAAATTTTATAAGTTATAAGCTCTGTTTAAATTAACTTATACCGAATTAATCGTTCTTATAATTAATTCACATTTATAAGTAAAATTTATGTTTAAAATTTGCAAAAAAAAGAAAATTATATTTTTTAATTTATATAAAAAAAGATTCCATTTATATTTACTGATCTACAGTTATTTTTATATAAACATTTTCTTTTTTTTTTTTTTTTCATTCGATATTCTTTATAATGTTAACAAAGCAAAAAATTCGGAATATATTTAATTATAAACAATAAATTAAACAGATCAAAATGTAAAATTAAAAGTATGCGATCAACTATTTACCGAACATATAAACTAAGTTATTTATAAATTGATTTATTGATTTGTTTGCAGATCAATAAAGATTAAAAATATTTTTAGTTTTTATTGATTTTTAAACAGATGCAAAAAAAGGTATTACATTAATAAAAATATATAAATCTTGCATACAAAAGATTTATTATGCATTTTGTTTATTGAAACTCTTGAGAAAAAATATGAAACAGATATCTCTAAACAAGTGAGACAAAGACCTTCACAAGATTTTTATTTTTCTTCCATTTTTTTGACTCAAAAATATGAACAGATAATAACTGTAAAGAGCATTATCGTTTCAAGACTTTTGATGTTGTTAAAATATGTGTAATAAATAACTGTTGAACTGTTGTCTTAAAAATAATAATGATAGAATAATATAATACTGTATATAACGTCAAAAGACGGATGGAAAATTAGATGTTTAAAAATAAACTGTTTTGACTAGGAAGGAGAAAAAATTATAGTATTTTTGAAAATATTTCTGAAGTGTTGTTTAAATATCAAAGTTTCTGTTATCTTATTGATTCAGAAGATCAGAATGTAAATTTGGAGACAAAATAAATAAATAATATTTATCAATTTTTTAAATATTGCTAAAAGAAATACTATAAAAACAGAATCAATTCGAGGAAGATGCCCTCTTTTCGGTTTCCGAGTTTAAATTCAGTTCAAATTCAAATATTTTCATATATCAAAAAATTACACTGACAGAGATTTTGTATGTATAGCATAATGGATAGTACCAATTTAGCAAGTTTAATTAATAGTTATTTATCGTGATTTTTGATTTGTTTACGTAAATTTGAATTTTAGATTTTTCCTTTCAGAATATTACAAATGAGACGTTTGTATATGTTTCTGACAGCACAAATAAATTGTGAAAAACAATCTATCATACTATTTATTAATCAAATTTATAATAATATAAAATTAGCATTAAAATTTAAAATGTTTCACTAAGCTAATCAATATTTTCAGCATAACAGTCACCGGTATGAAGTTGACCCTCATTTTGAATTTTAAAAATTTTTTACTTTGCATTCACTGCATCTCGTTAGCATCTTTTGCGCTTTTAATACTTTTATTTGCATTTCCACCATTTAATCTTCAGAGCCAAAACAAATCTCGGGAGCTAACTTCATACTACTCCCCACTTTCGAATTTAAAAATTTTTTTTTTAATCATTAATATCTCATTAGCATTTACCTTTTGCATTTTCAATATTTTCGTTTACACCCTTACCGTTTGGCACCTAGGGACAAAACAAAATCAAACTCAGCCCCCAGTTTGGAATTTTTAAAGTTTTTTTTTTTTTTGCACATCGTTACCAATTTTTTTTGCACGTCGTTTTTTTGCGCATAGTTTGGACATCGTTACCAATTTTTGTACTTTTAATATTTTCGTTTGCAGTCTCATCATTAGTCCATAGGGTAAAAATATCGGATTCAACTTTAATGCTAAGTATATTCATATTACATCTACACAATTCATAGAATCAAGTTATCATAAATAAAAATTAAAAAATATTGAATATTTGTTTATCTCAAGATGCTCAAATAATGTTTTAATCTATACCGTTAAGAATGAAAAAAAAAACAAAGTCTGAACGAAGAGTTGAGAAGTATATAAAAATTCCTTTATCTTATATTGAAATATGCTAGCTTTCAATATGGCTTCACAGCAGTAAAGCAAACATTTGCAGGAAAGCAGTCGAGAACTGTACTTTCTTTTCTTAGAAAGAAAAAATTTGTCAAATATGATACACATGCAAATATCAGCCAGTCAGAGAGATTCAATTGCTCACTCATGTCATTTATACAACCAGTCACCTTCATTTGAACAATTGACTGCAAACAAGCAATCAATTGTTAACATAACATATTCGTTATGTTAACAATTGACTGCTTGTAACATATTCATTAACAACATAACATATTCTCTGAATATGTTATATTATGTTGATGATTATGATAAATAAATAACAAGCAGTTCTAGAAAAAATTAAAATCCTATACTTTCCAAATATGTCATTTATTTATCATTTATTAAGCGTTTGGAATCCATTTGTTTTGTATCCAATCTTTACATTGATTTAACCAGCCTATATATCTCAATGATGTCACGTTGTGACTGTGACATCATTGTATTAAGCAATCAAGTAAGAATGTCCATATATTGGTCCACAGCAGGACTTAGTGATGAACCCATGGACATTGTCGAGACAATCCCAATTCCATATAGGGACTTGCGAGTGAAGCCCCAATGAGGGCATAAATAACCGTTAAATGGTACAAGGTGATCCCTTTAGATGCCTTTTACAATAGGCGGGATAAGACGGTGGATGTATTCTGTCCCCAACTCACAGAGGATTTATATTTATGTATCTTATTCACTGTATTTATGAAGTTCATTGATATCCTATTTTATGTTATTAATTGATTTTTAAAAATCATAATGCATCTCAAAATTGCCTTAATCAAGAAATACATTTTTTACACAAATTAGTTATTAATAGATAAAAGTAAAACTTCAACAAATATAGAGTAATATGAAATTGGATAGAATTCATAGAATCCAGTAGTTTTATATAAATAATTTTTATAGAATTCTTAGCAGTAAATAGATTGCTTGAAAAGACTGACCAGTGAGCAAATCCTCTTAATTAATTAATTAATTAAGTAATAATAAAGTAATTAATTAATTTACTTTTTAATAAATTATTTAATTAAATTATTAATTAATATATTAGAAATGCATTCTCAATATTACAAATGTATTCCTAATATATTAATTAATAAGTTAATTAATTACTGCATTTATATTATATTATTTCCTATTATATATTATATATAAATTAATCAGATAGAGTGGTTTGTTAATAATAATAATACTTTTAATAGATATTTATATAAACTGGAATTTAGATTTGAATAATCTAATCAGTTGACACTTATAAATTGCATTATGTGTTATAATGCGATTTATAAGTGTCAACTGCTACATTAAATCATGATATTGGGCACCTTGGAAAATTTATTTTAAATATGGTTATTATATTTTATTTTAAAAGCAGTTAAAAATTTATCCATCAGCTATTTATGTTCAATTTTAATATTGATTTAACTATCTTATAAATAACGTAACATAATGAAGCCAACACATTAAACATTGATGTTTGGCATCATGATTTTGATGCCATTATTCATATATTAAAAAAGGAAAAAATGAAAAATTTAGACAATATGTTTTCCATTATAAAATAAAATGCTGATTGTGTCTGATATTGCCACCCGAAGTATTTTCAGCTGTGACAACGTCATTGTGATGTCATAATCTTGTGCGTATTTGTGATGTCACTCACTGTGCATTTGTATCATGATTACAGTCACATTGATAGCATCTCAAATTTGAATAAGAGTCTGTAAAATTTTAATATTTATTTTCATTCTAATCTCAAAAGCCTTTTCTTCTAGAACAATCATGATCCAGGTATCTTATGTTATCTGTAAGATCAGAGGAAGTTATTTTGCAAAGTTTAGTCCCAATAAAAAAAAATGTGGGAATGCATAAAAAACAGACAACAAATATTGTATATTATATATAATATAGATTTCATTGATTTACAAAGATAATTGGGGAATCTTCGAACTGTTCATTGGGTGAAATTCATAAAATGAAACTTATATTCCTTAATTTTAATGTAAAGATTTACAATCGGTTTCTGAATGCTAGGAAGTCCCCCATTTAATTTATTGATGATTTTATGCTATATGGTTTTATGCTGCTTTCCACTCCGAAAAGTATTAAGAAGCGGGGCATTTCTGCCAACATATTTGATGGGATCAGCTGTTAAGCACTGTTTAGGAGAAGGGGGTTCAATGACCAGATACCTTTTGAAAAAACTGGAAGTATGAGACCCGGAAATTGAACCCTCTCCAGGGTGGAAGCATAGCATGCTTCCACCACGATCCATCCGGCTAGCAACTTACTGACGTTAAAATATTCTAAAAGCATTCATATAAATACAAGAATTGCATATTATTATAGAAATAATTTACGATATTTATCATCATTTAATTTATTTTTTCCCATTCGATTTTGCATTTCTAACTTATTAAGTGCCAGCTAGTCTGCCGGATTGGCCGCATGGAAACGCTTCGGCTTTCCATTCTGGAGGATCCGGGTTCGAGTCTCGGGTCCCACTCTTTGAAAATATTTATTATGGGGTTCGGGCCCGGCGTCGATCCTCATCCTCACAATCTGGCTGACCTTCTGCAGGAGTTGGCAGTCTGTTTCGCCTCGGCTTGAAGGGCTTATTTCGCCTCGCCACTTAGTATTCTCCCAGAATAGAAAGTAGCCTCAAAAGAAAGAAACAAGAAGTGAAGAACTTGGTCACAGATATTTTTGAATTTAAGTCTAATGCAGCAATAAATATATCAATCATTGTGGCTTTATTATTTAACAAGAAGTTCCAGGAAAAATAAAATCGCTATTTTTCAAACGTGTCATTTTTTTTTTTTTTTGTTTATTTAACATTTGAATCCATTGGCATTTTCTGTTAAATTTTAGCGTTGATTGATTAAAGATAGACGTCACAATGACGTTACATTACGGTGACCCGATCCTGGATCCAACAATATCGTGATGTCGCTATACATTGCTACGTCATCGTGACGACACAGATCATAGCTATTTTTGATGGCATCCACTATTATGTCATAATGATATTATTTCAATATGTCTGTGATATCATCTTATTATCAAAAATATAAAATAAACTTTTGATAAAAATTAATTGTAATCCTGCAAGATTTCACGATTCTCAGGATTAAATTATGCGTCGTCGAGACGATCATTATTGAATGATAATCACAAAAAAAAATTCCTGAAAACATACAAATTAGTTCAAAGTAGTTTATTAATGAGGACACGGATTATGCACAGGCATGATGCCTATCTGATAAGCTTCCTTTTCCTTCGGAAGTAGCCTAAAAATCGCCTACTTTCCTATTTTAGTAATTTGCATAATCTATTCAATTATGCAAATTATTAAAATCCAAATATACCAATCAAACCAAACTACATTACAAATTTTGAATGTATCTCATATTAAGATTAATTAAAATACTCATTAATTACCAATAATTATATTATTTATTAGTCACATATTTTAAATTATAAGTAGCTTCGGTACGTAACGATTGAATGTTACGTATGTTAATCCCATTGTTTCAATTCAAAATATTACGATTTTATACTGTTTTAAAATAAACTATAATTTTGTATTAATTTGTTCTACATATTTTGATAAACTTAAAATTCTAAATAGAGAAGAAGAAATGTCTCAACCAGAGATTACATCATCGTCAGAAACTGGTAGGAAAAGAGTTTCTTAGTGATATCAATTTCCGTTCATTTCTTTATTTTTATTTTATAGGAAGTTCAATTTTAAATAAGTGTGTCATATGTGAAGAAAAAAGTCTTCTTCGAAATCTATACGGTGCTGATGCATGTGAAGCGTGCAATAAATTCTTCAGTACATGTGTAAAAATGATCACACTTCCGTCATGTCGTAATCCGGAAAGATGTGATATCACTCAGGAAAATAAACGATCATGTTTCTTTTGTAGAATGGATAAATGTTACGTGAAAGGCATGCTATCATTAAAGGTTAAAGGTAATTAGACATCTTTTTATATATTATAAGCTGCAAAACTGAATTAAATAATTCTTTAGAAAATTTCTATATTGCAATTATTTTGGCAAGATTTTACTTTGAAAATAGCCATTCATTTACTGATTCACATTTCGTATGCATGTTACTGTTTATAAATTCACTAATTCTGTTAGGTGATTTAATATTTATTGTAATTGCGATCATTGTCATGAATATGAGCATTTCAGCTTATCGAAGCAATTTAGACACAAATATTAACTCTATATTTGAACGAGTGGCATCACTAAAATTGAAATCTTGCTTAAATTCTTAACTTTAATTTAATTTTTATTTACAGTGAGACATGATTACAGAGAAAGGAGACGTTTATCAATGGCTAGAGATCATCCTCTGGTATTTAATTTTTATTTTTATTTTTAAATATTTAACGTTTTCTGTACTTTTTCTTCAATTTATAGATTGTATCGGTAGATGATATTGCTTGGGAAGTTCTCCAATTTAAAGATTGTTTACTATTAATGGAACAACATTATTATCAATGGCTTCACTTTTCTGAAGATTATGAAAAACATTCGGAAAACTTTAAAGTAAATGAATACCTTTTCAGATAACTTAGATTTAATTTTCTTTATAAGGATAAATAAATAACTAGAGATGTGCGAACTGTTCGAAACTTGAATCAACTTTCCAAACAAAACCCGATTCAATTCGGGTTTCAACAAAAAAAAAATTCGATTCGGCTCGAAAATTTCAAACTGGATGTAATCCATGTTATCCGGCACATTGTAAAATTTGATACTTTATAATCCGGTAGGTTTCTAATCTAATACTTTATAATCCGACACGTTAAAACTGCAACTGTTTAGAAAATTCCTTTTTTTCTGTGATTAGAGAGAATTTCACCAATTGCACTTATAATGATGTTTGCTATTATGGAAATATATATTACTTTATTATGGTTTTTGTTATATTAAATAAGAATTTCAGAAAGAATTGTCTTAAATTTCCGAATGTCATTTATTTTTCATTGTATTTAGCATTTGAAATCTATTAGTTTTTTTTTTTTTTTTTTGTCCGATTTTAATGTTGATTTAATCAGCATAGATGTCATACTGATTTCATAATCTCAGCGATGTATACTATCTTGACATCAC
>WUQG02026878.1:0-11185 GCA_011317285.2 Androctonus mauritanicus | reverse complement strand
GAAAGCGCTCCAGTTGACACATAATAAATGTTTTCTGAAACTGTTTGGTCTGCTTGAATGTGCTTTGAACTGTTGATGATTTTATGCTTGATTAGCATTTTATGGAAATTTAACAAGAATTAAAAGACTTATGTTATCTCTGAAACCATGTAAGTTAGTTGCTAAGTTTTTGTTATTGTATATGATGAAAATTATTTTTTATTTAACTACTTTAATAAATATTCTTATTCACTAATTAATTTACTATTAAAATATAAAAATTTATAATTTCCTTTCTTCTTTACAAATGTTGTTGTTTTATAGGGTTTAATAGCCAGCCACTTATGGCATGCTGCATTTAAATACATAGTTATATGCTTCATGACAAAAGGTGACAAGAAAAGAAACAATATAAGAGTTGTTTAATGAGTCAGAGAAAATCCTGCATGTACTGCAATTATACAGAGCTATATATGCCAATATGTTTCAAATATAAAATTACTGTTGATATATCAGACAGAACTTCTGGCAAGGTGATAATGAAGCAGTTGAAGGCATACAAATGGTGTCTACTAAGATACCAACAAGTAAAAAATGTGATGGACAGTTAAGTTAGCATCACACAAAGGACAATCAGAGAGTGGATTCCTCTTCAGGAGATGCATATGAATCATCCTGCTAGTGGCCAATTTTTAGGCAAGTAAGCACTACTACTTCTTTATGATTCTTCTGGATAGAAGAATGCTAGTCTGCAAACACATCTAATACAATATAATTTATTTGAACTTTTTTTGCTCCTTAGGTTTTGCTCTATTTTTTTGAATAAAGGATGGTATACATGGAAGGTCATTTGCTTACATGGAAAAAAAATATAGGAACTCTCCAACATAGACAAGCTTGACTTATATAAATCTGATTTTAAATAAAAGAATTTTACATGAAAAATATTTTAAAAATCATCATTATAGTTTACTATAAAGGATAGTACTGCAATTTTATATGGTAATATCAGAATGATAGTTATAATATTGTTGTAAAAAGATTTAATGACACTATCAATAATATTGCTATTGATAGTTGATCTCAATAACATTATTATTATGTCATAATAACTATATGATGCAAATTGCCATGTGCATCTGAATTGTGCATGGCAATTTGCAACATCATATGTATGTCAAATGTTTTTAATTTTACCATAATAATTTGTATATATAAATCCAATTTATGTAAAATCTGATATACCATTTCCAAGAACACAAATCTTACTACATAATTTATATCTACATAAATTAAAAATAATTATTTATCAAAAAAATAATATAAAAATTATAAAAATATAATCATACTCTCTGCAATAAAATATTATTGAGGAAAAAAGTTTGAGACATTCTGTGAGCATAACAACTGTAATTGTACTGTAGTTGTACTTATTATCTGTAGTCTTTGTCGCAGTTACCAAAATTCCTGAAAGTCAAAAGTAATTGAATATTAATATATAATTGAATAAGGAAAGAATAAGTTTAATATTTATTTATAAAATTTTTTATAATAGTAATAATAAATAAATATTATTTTAAATTTTTCAGCAGTACATTAATAAATACTTATATAGTTATGCAAAATTATAATTATGTGATTAATAATTCGTGAATTATAAAAAAAAAGATATTTAGGTTTGAAATCTGCTTTAGCCATAATAAAGATAAACAGCATTGATCGGGAGAGAAAAATATATATAGACAATAGATGCAAACTCAGTTTTTAAATAGAACTACTTATTTACTTTTTTAAAAAGTAAATAAATAGTTCTATTTAAAAAATTGGCACCAATTTTTCTGGATTTTGCAATCGTTGCAATTGTATCCTTTCAAACTAGGTGCCGAATCTTTACATAATATTACTTGGATCATTATAATGAGTACACACGAAGATAGTAATAAAATTCTAGATCGATAAAACAACTTGTAAATGTATTAGTTATCATTTTAAAAATATTTTCAAGCAATAATAATATATCAAAAAGTTATACAATTTTCATTTATAAATAAATGTTTTGACCGAAATATACTTTTTAAAAAACCACGCCCTCCTTAATCATGCATAACATTCAAATCAAATAACTATTATTATACAGTATATTTTATAATATAACGGGTATACCACATAATGCTTATTTTAAAAGCTAACCTTGATTGATAAATAAGGTCATGTATGCAATAAATATAACAAGACTTTGTTTACTTGGAAAGAGCTCTTTCCAAGATAATTTTGAATCGCTTTCAGCCATTTTGAATTGAAAATAGTGACATCTGTCAATTAAAAATAAACTATATAAATAAAATAATTATTTATTATTATAGAAATAAACATGAATACAGTAATATGAATACAGTACTGTATTCATATTATATATATTTCTATATATGCATAATTTTACATATATATGTCCAGTATGCTACATTTTACATGTATAATTATAGTATCAATTTATATAATTACAGTAATTAATAATAAAAATTAATATTTATTATACAATTTTTATTCTATAGTATTGTATATAAATATGTATTTTGATTAATTTATATGTTTTTTTTTTTTTTTTTTTTGTTCATTCTGACATATACTGTTCGGTATTTGTTATAAAAATAATCATAAATTGCTTTCATCTTAAATAAATAGAATTGGTTTTATTTTTCTTTTTAGATTAATATTACTTTTTATTTATCAGATAAGCAGCTAGGCTATTCAAAATTTTATCATAGTCTATCTACACCCGCGATACTGTCAGCCAATATTCAAAAATAGGATCAATAGTCGAAGCTGGAACACTGAAAATCTAAAAATATGAGACTTGAATTTGATTTCTTATCCTCTTGGTGAAAATTTAGAACGCTTCCTATGGCCAGTAGATTTTTTCCTTTTTTAATGACACTCTCAAATCTCTCTGATTATTAGATGCGAGTCCATTTCAGAATCTATCCTAGGATACCTATATTTGTGAAAGAGTTTTACTCTTTGTTATTTAATTAACATTGTTTTCATTGCTTCCAACCGGCAGTTACTAGGCGTTAGAGCTAATTCAGCGCCCATCATCTGTGATGGAGTCAGCCGTCAAATGAATGACGGGGTTTTAGCTAACCTGGTTCGGATCTCTCTTGAAAAATCTAGAGGTGGGATTAGATTAGGTTGAGCTGTCACATTATTCATGGGATATACTCTATCTGGCACCAGTCACTGTTAGAGCCTACCACACACTAGCCTAATATCTATGGTGAGATTAACCGGTAGAATGAAGGATGGGGTTCAACGGCCCCTGCCCAGATCCATCCAGAAAAACTGGAGATTTAGGACAAGAATTGAAATCGGATCTTCGAAGATGGTAAGCGATAGCTTTACCACGCGGCCATCCGGCCGACATAAACAAACTTAGAAAGATGAAGATATCAAAACGAATCTAATTTATTAAATTCTTTTACTGGTATTTCGATCTTACTTTGGCTAAATAATGACAAATTTTTGTGGATTTGTAGATAGTGATGAGTTTTGGAATGGCCCGCCTATAGTTTTCCAAAGTTTTTAGTACTTTCACATGGAAAGATGACAAAAAACTAAGAAATAAGAAGATATAAAAAATTGATAGCTATATTAGGTTATTCATTAATTCATATTTTTTTAGCTCTATAGCTAGAAAATTAAATTTTTAAGCGTTTCAATTTATTTAGGTATTTTTTAATAATATGTTTAGATTTTTGGTTTTGATTTTTTGAAGATTTTAAAAAACATCCAAATTTTAAAATCTATAACTTGAGAATCTAGTCTCAGTACTAAATAAAATCTTAATTAAAGCATCCATCTTTTAATTAGGCGCATAAAATAAGTTGAATTTCTTTTAGATTGAATTTGATCCTGAAATTTTTTTATTTTAATACTATCAAATTAATCATACAAAAATTATTAAAAACTAACTTTTACCAAGATTCATTATTTTATGTATATTTTTTAGATTCCTTCTGATGAAATTGTGTAAATAAAAATTTATTTAATTAAACATTTGTTAAGTTATTTAAAATAAAATATATAAAAATGTACAATACAATCAACTACAATGTAATATTGTATATGAAAAAAAGCAGCATAATGTACTGTATACAGTATGTTAACCGCTAGGGGGTTATCAGAATTATCATGATCGTTGTAGATAACACGGGTAGAAGTTGAAATATATAAAAGTTTATTTTTAATTATTTAAGAAATTATTTTTTCACATTATTTTTTTGTTTTGAATTTTTAAAATACGATCATAAAATGATATCGAAGGAAAATTCAGTAACGTAATGCTTTATAAATCAAAAATCAACCTTTTAGTAACTTTTATTATGAGAACTTTGGCATTAATAAAAATTTGATGAGTAATGACATCCAAACCGAAGACAGCTACTCGTTTAGAGTCTGATATCGAGAAAAATCGCGAAGAGTCCAATTGGAGAAAAGTTATTGAATTGGCCGAACAATTATCCCAAAGGAATACAGGTTTTGGTGAGATTCAAAAATTGATTAATAAACGTTGTATTTATGCTTTTATATATTAGTGATAAAGTTTTATATTAAAAAATTAAAATAGTAAATAGATTTTATATAGATAGTAGTAATTTAAAAAGAAATCCTGTTATTTTTGTAATATATTCTGATGAAATTTTACATATAAGTTAATAATATTGATAGATGTGGAATTGTTACTAGTAATCTTATAGAATAACATAATAGAATGTAAACAAATGTGAAAAATTTTAATTACTGTATGAATATGCCTTATACTATAACACGTTTATAGGTTGAATATATTTTCTCTATAAAATTAATATATTCAAGTTTAATTCATTTTAATTGAATCATTTTTGTTACCAATGATCGGTGCCATATGAACAAATTTTATCTGATTCTGCAATATTATAGATATATATATATATATATATATTATATAAAAAACTTGTAATATGAATTGATTTTTAATTCATATTTTACTTCCTGATGTAAAGTCAAAATAAAATTAAACAGCACTAATCTGGAGAGAGAATTTTATTATAGAAACATTTTCTGGTCTACTCGAAAGCTGAAGATGATCTTACGAATAGACCAGCTCTATCAAACTATCATAGAATTATATAGAGCTTAACACACAATTAGATTTTTCAATATCCTTTATATTGAAATTGAAAGATCTAATTGAGAGATCTAAAAGTTTTCATATAATTAGGAAATCTATTTAATTTAGAAAATTATATGTGCAGTTCTTCACAGCAAATGGTCAATAATATAATAGGCTAATATTTTTTATTATTTTCAACATACTTTCCAAAGAAAAGTAAGTTTTATAAAATTTAATATTTTATCTGTCTTTGTGTTTCCCACTAATAACTTTTGAACTAATTAGTAAATTTTCATAAAATTTGGTATTTGGTTGTTAATATTCTATTGTTAACGATAACATCAATGTAGATTGTTTAATCCTGTAACTAGTAATTTAAAAATGCTAGAAATTCAAACTTCTGAGATAATCTGTTAATATATCTTGTATTATTAATTGGATTTTTATGAAATTTAACAGATGGTCAGATCATTGAAGATGATCTTGATGATACATCAATTAATCTTTAAAATTGCAATAAATTAAAAATGGTATATATTCAGATTTTAAAAGCTATTTATTCTCTATAAACATTTGAACTATTTGATTTTTTTTAATAAAATAATGGGATGATCAAGCTATTAAAGTTGAATTTAAACAATCTTGAAGATTGATCTGTTTAAAAATGATGGACATTCGATATTCTAGTAGTTTCGATATTCTATTCTATATGTAATAATAATAAAACTACTTATCCTTGTAATAGTAATAACTACTATAAGAAACTGAAATTAATATATCATGATATTCTTGAAGATATATTTATTTTTAAAATGGATTCTATATGTATGTATGTATGTGCATATATATATGTGTGTAAGTTCAGTAATAATTATGGATATTATTTTCTTTTCATAACAGCATATATTTTTGTTTTCATACAAGTATTTCTCAAAATGATTTGCATTTTAAGTATAATAATTTTAAAATATTTTAAATTAATATATACTGAATCTCCTCTATTTATGATCATTCATTTTCTGATAATCCAATGTTTTGATCTTCTTACAATATTCCAACTTGGCTATTTTCATAGTATATTGGTTAGAAATACTTTTTTGTTTTATTTAAAACTTACAGTGGGTTGATGGTTATGTAGTAAAGTAGTTTCTTACCACCTTAGGGGACTGGATTCAATTTTGAATGATTTTATCATCATGAATGATCTAGTCATCCATTGTATATTATTATTACTAAAATTACTATCATTGTTGGCCATTCTCAGCTTAGAATTTTTTGACCTACAATAAAACATAATACCATCATAAATAGAGGAGCACCTGTATTTTTAATAGTACAATATTGTTTGGCTTTGATATCTATTATTTAGCCATAAAAATAATGATATTATATATGAGTATTTTGAATAACAATTATGTTTATTTAATCATATTTATTGCTATCCACTAATTAGTAAATACACAACTACTAATTATCTTTCTGCTTAAAAGTGCTTGTTGTATTACTTGTATCATTTTATGAGCAGCAGAAATCAAGAGTTTAAGATTGCTATTCACTTACTGTTAGGAATATATATGCTCCCAATAGGAATATATATGCTCCCAATAGATAGATATTTACAAAATGAAATAAATTAAACAAAATGCTTGCATAGTATCATAAATATTAATATGTTATTCTCCTCTAATAAAGTTTGGGGTTCCTTGTTCTGATAGAATAATTATGATGTATCATTGGCACCATGATACATCATAATTATGGTGTATCATGGTGCCAATGAAATATATAATACCATATTTTCATGAGAAAATATGGTATTACATATTTTCTCATGATATTTGTGAAAATCAACAATTATCATAAATGAAAATTCTGGTTCATTCTTTTTAGTTAGTCTATATTTCTTGCTAATTGTAATGAATCAGCTATCAAATTTTTGAAATTATCAAATATAATCTGAGAAATGAATATTAAGCTCATATTCAATATTATCAAACGAATTTATATATGAATGATGATAAAACAGATTTTTAACAATCAGGAAAGCTGAACATTATATATTAAATTTTTCTGTACATATCTCATCAGTTTCGAGTAAAATTATTATTTTCTTAAATCTTTTGTAACAGTTTCATTTAATTGTTTTATTTCTCAAAGATCTTATATTTTTGTTTTAATCTTTTTTTATACTATTTCACATGAAAATTAGAGTTACATAATAGACCCTGAAGGTTATTCAATTAAAAATAACAATTGAAACTGCACAAAATAATTAATCTGAATTTATTTAGAAATGAACTTGATCAGTTTTATTAGCAAGATATCAATATGTTAGTTTGCTAGGTTTTTTATTATTAAATATATAATTTTTGTAATATCTCATCAATTTCAAAATAGTGATTTAAATTATTTTATAATTAACATTATATATTGCATAATACTATATTTTGTTTTAATGCTCGTATAACATAATTTAATAATCAAATTCCAATTGAAATATTTGTCAAAAACTTAAGAGTTTTCAATAACGTATTGCTATAAAATAATAATGTAAGGTTAAGTGGTTTTTAATTTAGATATTAACAATTGTAACATAAAATTATTGTTTAGTTTTAAAATTCAAACTTATAATCTCCTTCATAATTGTTAGTTATTAAATCTGTTTGAGCTGTATGAAATAATACAATATATGTCTAAAATTGTCACATTTTAGAACAGTTTGAAATTTTAGGTTTATATTTTTCAACTTGCTGTTAAACTATTCTGTAAATCTGTGAAATTTTCTTTTACAGAATAATTGTTCTACTGGAAAATTTTTCTTCTCTTTTCTGTTGAAAAGCATCTCACAAATATGCATTTATGTTGGAGTTTCAGCTATCTATTATTATAAACAATCATATATTAAATAATATACTTATAATACATATTTTAGTAAATTTATTCAGAAATAATTTGTTTTTAAATTATTAAAAAATTTTAAATCATATGACATTATTATTTGAAAAAATTTCATCACCTATCAAGCCTCTTCATTATTTTGAGTTTTAAACTAAACAAAAATTGATAACATTTTTTGAAATCAACATAAAAAAATTCTCTAAATGTTTCTTAATATTCTTTGGAAAATTTTTTTAAGTACATTCTTAAATTGTTAATCTCAAGGGACTTTAATTGTAAAAATTGATTAAATTTCATGTTTATACATAAGAAGGAAGAAAATTATATACCAGAAATATCTAGAAAACACTAAATACTATTGCTATAACATAAATTTCTTTACTTTCAGAATTGATTTACTAAAAAAAAGTTAATTTTTAAGTATCAAGTATTTTTAAAGAAATCTTTTATTTCTTAAAAACTTTTGATTTATTTTCTAAATTATAACCTGTTATATATATCATAAATATTTATAAAAGCAGACCATCATCATTGACAATGATATATTAATATTTTTCTTTAATACCAAACATTTTATTCACTGGTAATATTTCATATACTTTTTTTTATCAGTCTTTCTTTATACTGTATATCAATGATGTTATGAATTACTTCATTTGACATAGTAATAACAAAATAGATGTATCTGAGCTTATATGCAGATATTCTTCTAATTACAAGCAATCATTCCAGAAATTTATTCATAAATTGAAAATTCTATAATTTGAAATTTGTGCTTATACTAAATCTAAAGGTACTAAAAACACTGTTTATACTATATTATACTGTATAATGTATGTTCTTATTCTTGATTGAAGCAATTAGTTATGTCTTATATTTGAATCTCTGAAATAACTCTAATTGTAAGGCAAAAAGATTTTGTGTAAGCTCTACCATCTTGAAATATTATTCTAATATTTAAATAACTAGGCAATTTGGCAATATGCTTGCTGCTAGATCATATTCTATTTCATTCAAAAAATAAAGCACTACTCAGAAGTTACGGGAAATAACTAAATAAACTTTAATAACAAACGTTTTCGGCTTATTCAGCCATCATCAGGTTCTACAATTCAAATTTCGAACAATCATATTACGTTCTAACAAGATTCAAATAAAATAATTAACATTTAACAAACTTGTAACTAAACTATTGATACACGCTAAATTATAGCTATTAATACAACAACACAATACAAAATAAACAGCCAGGGTATTTAAGATCAAGACTATAAATAAACAAACAACTTTTCTTGTTTTCAAGCTCAAAAGGTTTGTTAACAGAAATTATAACATTTAATATTGAAATTATAAAATTATATATAAACAACTAGTAGTAAGATGAACCTAATTACTTTGCCAAATTATATCGTTGATGCACTTAATGGAAATTTTAAATCATTTGAAATAATTTATATTAATTTTAGTGCCATCTTGTAATTAGAATATTTATTAATAAATTAAATAAAAGAGTGGCACCATCTATTAATTAATTAATTATACTATAATTTTTAACTAATTTATCTGAAGTAAAAATCTGCCTTAGCCTGAGATCAAACCAGGGATCTTTTGGTTACCATCCCAACATTTTACTACTAGACCACCAACACTATCTAGCAGATTGAATCTTCAAACAGTTTTATTAATTTAGAATTTATTTTTTTTTTTATCATCATCATCAGACTCTGCCAACAGATCCATTCCTGACCAGACTAAATTTAGCTAAGGCTCACAATAGCACTAGCCAGGCAATGCATAGACTGTCACAGTCATTGAAGCTTAAACTTTATAATCCAAACTTCAAGGGAATTTACTCTAAATGAAGAGTTCATATAGAATAAATTCCATTTTTACAAATCATAAAATAGTAGTTATTTAACCTATTCCACCAGAAAATATAGACTAAAATATTTTAACTTTCACCATCTGTTGACTTATTTGTTAAATTTGGATTATAATAGTAAGATTAACTTGGATTATAATAGTAAAGTTTGGATGAAGTTTGGATTATAATAGTAAGATTTTTGATTATTCACGGCATTCTTCAGTTGCTATTCAATGTGAAATATAAATAAAATTTAATAATACTTACTAGAGAGCATTTCAGTTTTAAATTTTCAAAATTTTAATAATCATTATGTAACAACGATATTAATAAGATAGTTTGCATAAATAAAAATTAAATACAGTAAAATACATAGCTAAAACAGTAACACAATTAAAATATATAAAATATAATTAAAATATGAAAAAATTCCTTATAATTTCAAAAAAGTTTAGTTTGATTGTGGACACTATTCAGGTCTTCAATAAATTATTATTCAAATATTCACTGTAGAGTAGCATTTCCTAGACTATGTTCCATGGAAGATCAATAAGTGTTCCATAAAAAATTATAAAAATTAATATAAGCCTCATTTAAATGCTGTACTTAGTTGAAACTAGAATCACTGGTTTATTTTACTATTTCCACATGTTTTATTTTGTAAATTGCAATTTGATGATAAATGTTTTTGTTTTGTTTTCTTAACATTTGTATTAGGACAAAAACATCTTGCTGCAATATAAGAGTTGTTTTCTTAACTCTTATATTTACTTGCCTAACTTTATTTATTATTAATAAATATCTACACTCCAAAATAATATCAAGCAAGCACTTTTTGCAGTAGATAATTATTTTATTTCATAGTAATGAACATTTTCAGCAGTCCACCATTATCAGGTTACATATGGAAATAGAACAAATTTAAAAATTTAACAGAATGGAATAAAACAAAAATAAGTAAAATAAATAAATAATAATGTGGGTTGCTATGGTTACAAGTTTAAAAACAATATTAATATAATAAAAATAATAATAATAATAATAACTCCTCCTGAATCCTGCTATGCTGCCTCAAAGTGGCAGAGAGATGTATGTGGGCGGAATGGGGGATGCACATCAGAAATTATATTTCTAGTAGGGTCATCCAAAACTTTAGGGTCATCTTTAGTTTTTCCAAAAGTTTTGTGGTATTTCCACCTGTTTCTTCAATTGGTTTGACTTATCTAGGGCTAGTTGTTTGTTCCCACAGTGTTCCCTATTGTTTCCCTGAACTATTTGATTTGACTTGCATTTTT
>WUQG02026877.1:0-30764 GCA_011317285.2 Androctonus mauritanicus | reverse complement strand
TAAGCAGTTTTTCTATAATATCGAAACAGATCAATTTTAAGCAGTTTTTCTATAATATCGAAACAGATCAATTTTAAACAGTTTTTCTATAATATCGAAACGAATTTTAAGCAGTTTTCTATAAATCCGAACAGTGCATGGGTTATATTAAATATCATTAAAAAAAACTTTTCATTTCTTTGCGAATTTTAATATTTTTTATATATTTATTTATTTTTCTATATTAATATAAATTAAAATTTTGATATATATATTTTTTATTCTGAAAACATAAAATTCAAAATATTCTATCTCCGATTTTGTTTATCTGTAACGTGAAAATATTTATTTATTCAAAATTATATATAATATCATTCATAAAAATTTCAAGTACTGTAATCATATCTGCGATAACATCTTTTAAAATTTTATTTATGATGTTATTTTTATCATAAATATAATTTGCTATTTATACGAATTTTTATTTATTTGTAAAAGCGTGATTTACAAATTTTATTTACGATGTTTACCATATAAATGATATCTACATCAATTACATTTTATGATGTGAAAATGATAAAAAAAGAAAAAAAAATGGCATTTTGGAAATGATTAATATAATTATTTTTATAAAGATAAAATTACTGCCGATTTTTAATGCGACATAAAAATTTTTATATAATTTCAACGGTTTTAAAAATGTTTAAAAATCTGTTAGACGAGTAAAAATCTTAATTATGGAGAAATTTAAAGAGTGTTATAATCGCGATGATGATAACGCGAAACATCAGTATAATAATAATAGTGCACATTAAGGAAGCTTCTCCTGGCGTAAATTTTCCTAAAATTTAATTTTGGAAACGTAATAATTATAAATAAAATATTAATTTGTCATAACGAAAAGAAGTAGTTATTATTACAACTGGCAAAGTTGTTCGGGCGTAGTTTGAAAATATATATTAGGAAAGTTTTTGTTTTGATTATTTGTACAGTCGACTCCCGATTTACCGGAGGCGGCTTAACCAGTGTTCGCCAAAAAAAAAAAAAAAAAAACTCTGAGAAAAAACAGAAAGTTCTGACTTTTTTACCCGAATTTGAACTGTCGGACTGTTCAAGTTCTTTTGAGTACGTATTTCTTTTTTGTTTGTTGATACAGTTGATTTGAAACTTTATTAAAGCACAGTTCTTGAAAATACAGTACAGGTAAATTGCCATGTAGCATTTTTTTTATTCATTGTTTAGTGGTTATTTATCTTTCTCGTTTTTTCCTGCCTTTGGATTAACCATGATTTTCAGTTAATCGTGGATATATTCTCCTTATTATCCCGATAAATCGGGAGTCAACTGTATATTGATTTCTTCTGCAGTTTCAATCGTTTAGCTGTTTTTTAATGCAACCCTAATAATTTCCAGAAGGTTGGCGGACTTATGAGTCTATACGTCTTTCAGCTCTTCCATTTGAAAGAGATTGACTTGGAGCAACGTTGAAATTCGTAGTGTTGTGATATTGTGCACATTACTTGTTGGAAACTTGATCATTTTAGCGATCTTAATTGTATTTTTTTCTGAAAGATGTTTTTCTTTTTAATTGGAAAGTTATTTCCCCTATTGATTTCATTGTTTATTGAAATGTTATATCATCAGACAAACTGAATTGCAGCCGGTAGAAATTATTTGTACTTTCTGAATTTATTAAAACATAAAATCAGCAAGATCTTTATCAATATTATGTGATGATCTCATGGCGTTATGACGCAATCTGTTTGTTACGTTACAATAATTTCATGGGATCTTGTAACGACATCCTGAATTCGAACAAAATCATTTTACTGTATAATTCATTTATTTTGAATCATTTTACTGACCACGATGATATCATTCAATTGTTACGTTCTAGTGACGTCACAACAATTGCGTTTGTAACGTAATACATTATTACATCGCAATGATGTCATATAATTCTTATAGCATTTCTAATCCATTGGTTTTTGTATCCATTAGACTATTATCATTGACATCATATAATGTCGCGATGATGTCATAGCAGCGACGTGGTATCATAGTAACTGCATTTATTATTACATCACCCTGACGTCATGTAGCTGGAGCGTTTTATTATTCCATACACCGTTACGTCACCGATGACATCATGCCTGTATCGCTATGACGTTATCGCGAATTTGAACATCACTTTGAAGGATTTTGAATAAAGACATTTTTGTTGCCACCTGAAAATTGCCCTTTGGGAGCGATTTCGATCCTGGTAGCTTATGTTATCCGCAGGATCGTGTGTACTTTTAATGGCAAGTTTGGTCCCGAGGGGTGAAACAATGCAGAGGCCTTTGTGGAATAGATAGACAGACAAATATTGCATTTTATATATATATAGATTATCATTAAAAATAAATTTGCGAGATTTTGCAAAAACTGATGATTGAGTTACTTGCATATTTTTATCAGTTTAATAAAAAATATATGTTTTACTGAATTTGGGTTTTTTTCGATAGTGAATATATTGATCAGTTGCACTCGAGAATGATACTTATCAGCTCTCACAGGAAATTGAACAAAAACATGGGTCCTGATGAAAATCAGGAGCCATTTTTTTCAATGATTTGTGATTCAAATAAACTTTCAAGTGGTTTATTTTAATCACGAGTTATGGAGAAAGATGATTATCTTTTTCTCATAACAGAACAACATACATTTTCCAAGTTATCACAAATATTATACTAATTTTATACGTTTCTTCAACTTTAACAGAATAACATTCGCGAATTAAAAATAAATTTAGATACTTATGCATTAAACTATTTCAGTAAAGAACACGTACATACTACTGAAAGTAGTTTACCATCAAAAACATAATTAGCTAAATTTTAAAAGAAAAAAAAAAGAAAAAACAAAGATAATTTTTGATAGTTTTAATCATAAAATATTGCCAAATAAATAAAGCATTTAAGAGATTAATAAAAGTCACGTTAAGATTGCAAAAGTTCGCAAAGAAAAAAGTTTGCGAGGGATTAACATTCATCTCATTAAATGCAGAAGAAAGCAATAATTTTTATCAATTATGCACTTTAATATTTTATGAAGTATTATCTTTCAAAAAGGAATATTTTTTTTCTTCTAGAGATTACTTTTAACAAACTAACTTATTATTTAATAGTAATTAAATTTGAATCAATTAATATTGATTTATATTCGATAACTTAATTCATTACTAAGCTATTATCATATTAAGTTATTAACTTCCTATTATGAAAACATACTAGGATATCCGAAGAAATTAAACCAAGACCTAGCTTTATTCTTAATGTAGTTATAAATTTTAATAATAAATTTATGGAAAAACGAAAAGAGAAGAATGACAAGTATGAGAATCCTTGAAGGTAAGACAATATTATATATTCACTTGTTAATATGTTCTTGTAAAACTGAGAGACAGAGAGAGAGTGAGAAAAGGAAAAAAAAAAAAAAAAAAAACGAATTCTAATCACACCATCTCCTTTTTCTTGTCATTATCGGAATATGATAGACAGTTCCTCAGGGAATATCCGTGGGAAATTAATTTCTAAACACTTCTACATTATCAGAAAACTGTACAAATGCAGGATTTCACTCCCCCTTTAAAGTTTCCTTCTTCGTAATTACTGTCCATAATTGTGGTGCCTCTTTTTTTAATCCCACCTTCACCTAAACATTAGAAGAAGAATTTTTCAATGTAGTCAGATAATTAGTTTGAAAAGAAGAAAACTGTGTGTGTGAGTATGAGAGAGTGGTAGCGAGGGAGAGAGAGAGAGATAGAGAGGAGAAAGGGGGAAAAAATGCAACATTACGTTTCGAAACTCGAAAAAGAATTTAAGCAATAATTATTTCAAAATTTTCGTAATGCACTGCTAAAGTATTTCTACTGAAAGTCTGCTTGGGTGAACAAAACATTTTGTTGGAAGATGTAATTACGCATTGCTTCAATGTACTTCAGGCATTCGCTTTGCTTTAGATGACCAAATATGGAATATTAATAAACGAATATTAAATATTTAAGAGGAATTATATGCAAATGTTTTAATAATAAATAATCTCTGGAGTATATTTAGTATGAGCTCTCTAATTAGTATCATGTTACGCGATAAACAGTAAAAAACATCACCATTCGAGAATAACGAGCTTATTTTATATTTATGTTGAAGCAAACAAAAAAAAAAAAACGAAGATTATTTATTGCGCTTTTTCGTATGAAAATTAACTTTTTAGAAATCGATTAACGTTACAATCGAGTAAAAAATAATCGATTATTATTTTTTGTTCGATTCTATCTTAATTAATCGATTTCTAAAACGTTAATTTTCATATGAAAAAGTGCAATAAATAACGGTCTTTTTTGTTTATCATAGAATACCATACATCAATACAATACCATAATTATTTCTATAAAGTAACGTTTCGTGTATTGATATTTGATGATTTCTAAAATTCGAATATATTTTCAATGGATGAATAGAAAAATAAAATTGTCCGCTTCTGTTAGTTATATATACGTCTATATGAGATTGAAATTTTAACAAAATTCCCAATTGAATGTGGAATTGAACTTCAATACAAATACAATCCGTTAGTAATACGTGAATCAATTCAAGGTTTTCATCCGTGAGAACGTGTAAGACACATTTTCGAATGAAAAGTCTGAAAGTACCGGCAGTTTATCTATTCGACACTTCCAATATAGTTTAAAAGTTAAACACTGATTCACAAACACAACCGTTTTCCATTATCAAACCGTTCGCCATAGAAGAAAAATTTTCTTCTGTATGTATACAGAACACACATCTATGATTAAAAAAAATTAATTTTTATTCTTTTTTAATAAATATTACATCATATTTTATTTATACATACAGCGATAGTTTGAGACTATATAAGAAAATATTACAATTAAAAAATTTTATTATCCATTGATTGTTATACTGATATATAGTTTTTATCTTAAAATTTTTATTGGAAATCAAATATTTAAGTTTGTTTAATTAAATGAAATCTGACAATAAGTATCGGTCAGATATGTGGATACTGATATAACAGTGACATATGATCCATCTGACCTAGTATGCTTTCATCCATGACCTAGCATATCTTAGAAGCCAACAGAGATGTAACCATTCCATTCTAGTGAAGGAGCTTACTTGACTTATGACTTATGTCCTTCAACATCACGACTATTTCTGACATCCTTCTCATCAGATTAAATATTATTAAATCGTTTAGTGCTATTACTATTATTATTATTATTATTGTTATATATTTAATTACATGAGAAATCAACTCCCTCATTTAAAATTTATTTACTTGTTGTAAGCTTACAGAAGGGTTGAAGAGTTGCAATAATAAAGAAAAAAATCCTAACAAACTTGTGAGAAACAATAAATAATTAGTTTTGTTCAACTTAATAATCCAATTAATCCTCTTTAATACTTTAAATCCTCGTTGCTTGATTGTTTCGCTTTTGTGGTTGAAGTTCACTGTCAACGTTACATGGTACGTGTGTGTATGTGTTTTTTTTTTATTTTAATTTAAAAAAAAAAATTGTTTATTTGGCAAATGTAAATTTTGTATTTTACTAATCAATTGGGGATTTTTCTGGAAAGATAGATTGTCGAATTAAAATTTATTTAATTTTGTTGAATATTTTAAATGAAAAAAAAAATTGTTGGGAATGTCCGAACTTTAAACACGATTTTTGCTTAAAATTTTCCCGGTCGCAATGAAAAAAAATTTTAAAGTTATGTATGGTATTAATCGATTTTTCGTTGTATTAATTTGTCGCGATTTTTTCGCATTTTTATTAATTGCTAAACCTGTTCATAATTTGGCTTCGTGGCCAACTGGAACATCGTTTTGTGCTAAAGCAACAGGCAAATTTTTATAAATAATGCGAGTTTTATTCTTTTAATTTTAAAATTATTACGACATTAAAATTATAAATATTTAAAGTAGAATTAAAAATGAAAACATGATATTAAGAGCCAAATAATTGAATTTGCTCTATCCTCATTACTCTCATTTTATATATAAAATATAAAGACATAATAATTAAAATATAAAGCTAATGATAATCAGCCGTGAAATTTAAAATATTTTAGCAATTTATATGAAGAAAACAATATTTCATTGTTATTATTATAGTCTCTAATGAAATTTATTCACTAATTTCGTAAAAATCAATTAATTAAATCAATAAAAATTTCATTAAAATTTCATCAGTTAAGTTCGTTTTTATTAACCAGTTGTAATCGATAAATCTGAAAAAAATGAAATCGATAATTAAAAATACTGTATGAAATATTCGATTACATAATCGATTTTGAAAACTGATTAATAAGAATTTAATCAGTTCGCAAAGGCGATAAATAATAATAATAATAATAAATTTCAAAATCGATTTTAATAAGAGTAATCGATTAATTTTTTTAATTAAAATAAAAAAAATTGTAATTTATGTTATTTTTTCTATATTATTGTGCAATTTTCTTAAAATTTCACTAAATATCAATTTTTATATATTTAATTTTATAAAAATTTAAAATTATAAATTATTAAAACTTTATGAATTTAATTTTATAAAGTTTTAATAATTTAATAAGTAATTAATCGATTTTCGTATTTTCGCCTACAAATTATGAAAATGTGCTCGTAATATTCGATTAATCGTAAAGGAAAATGCATTTAATAAAAATCGATTTGTGGATTTATAGAAACAAAAAAAAATTACGATAAATTTTGATTGCCATCTAGTCAATTTTAAAATTTAAATTTATTTTAAGAAAAATAAAATACATATATAATCCGAATCTACAAAGTAAAAAATCTAGTTAATTCTGTTTAAAAGTTAATATCCTGATATAAAACAATCAAAATTTTAAAAATAGTTTCTAAGGATATGGTTAAAATAATTCAGAATAGCGTTTAAAAGATTTTTATTACAAAATAAATCATTATAAATAAGTAAATAAAGCATTAAAAAGTTTTAATATGACTTTTACTGTAATTTGCTTTAAGGAAAAACATAATTTTATTATTTAAATAAAGACGATTAATTATCGAAAATTTTATGACAAGTTTCATAAAAGTTTTATTTTTAATTATGCATAAATAAATTTATGAGAATAATTCAATTAAGAACTTTGGTTCTTTACTGAAGATATAATTTTAATTATGAAGAAATCGATTAAATTTCACGTATAATTTCATTTTTAATCGATTGTAAAACAGAATGAAGTGGAACAGATTAAGCGATTTTTAAATTGGATACATTTTCGTTTATTTCATATTAATCGGTTTTTATATTAATTAATCTAAAAAAAATCGATTTCATCTACACTAACTTAATTATCGATTTAAATAGTTTTTTCAGTAATCCCAATTGATTAATAGAATAAGTGACGCTTGTAAATGACAAAATTTTTCATTTGCAAAATCGATTTTAATAAGAATAATCGATTAATTTTTTTAATTAAGATTAAAAATTATAATTTAATCACAACTTTTTTTAAATATACGATAAAAATGAATCTACTGCTGAAGATGAAAGTGTATAACAAAAATTTAATGCATTAAATTAAAAGATTGTTAATCAAGATTGTAATTTATGTTCGCTGAATTAAAATGAAAAAAAAAAAGATAATAAAAGAAGATGATATTAAATGGATTTATAATTCAGTTAATCCACTTCTTTCAGGAATTAAAAATTAATTTTACTCAGACTTAGCAGGATAACAAGGTTTAAGAAAATCAGAAAGCTCCAGGGGTATATCTAAGTTGTCAGGCAATCCATTTATATGAAAAAGTTAAAAATTGTAGTTTGAAGATCCACTCGATATATAAAAGTAAAGCTGCATTGATTATTAATCAATCTAGATATTCATCACTAAAAATAAGAAAAAGGGAAAGTTAAAAAAAAAGAAGAAAAATTTAAATAATTTAAGCAAAATAGCAAAATCACGAAGTGGAAGTACGAAATCTCTTAGTCAGTCCATCGCAATTTTATCTGATCCTAAGAAATGGAAAATAAAGTAAGAGATATTGATAACACACTTAAGAAGAGTATTGCGGATCTAGCTATGTAGCAGACAGGATATAAATTTTCTCGGACAAACACATTAGCAACTTTCAGTCTCTTTAGTCGGAGCCATCTTCATGATGGGAAGACCATAACGGTTACTACATCTCGTGTATGACACTTTATAACGCAGCAGATTAGTATAGAATGTGGTTTATGTAAAAGACTATGAGGCGCCCAAAGCTTTCAAGACTATTCTAGAAAAATGACTTCTCCAGTCAGGTTGAAAGGGGTCAAGAAAACCATTTCAGACGTTATTTATCGTTTCAGGTGACTTTTCGTGAAATTCCCTTTTTACCTCCGAAAACGGAAGAAATTTATATATATATAAATATAAAGCAATTTTGCACGATTTCTTTTTTCCTTTCTTTTGTTTTTTATTCTTGAGAGAATAGTCAGTTGTTTGTGAAATTTGAGAAAACTTCCTATTTAGTTAAAAATTTGTCTTATCCCCAAGCGAAGTAAACCGAAACGAAAATGTATTTTTGGAAACGTTTAATGTTTCGAAAATGATAAATGTCCAAGGTTAGTAATATCAAAATTAATAGCTTATAAATTTCAAAATAATGAAAAATCTTGGCAAAAATTAAATATATATTTATATATGATAAATTATGAATTTTCGAAAATAATATTTTTACTTTCGACCATCTTTAATTTATTTAAACAAATTTTCGAAAATTGATGTAAGTTATCTTTTGAAAACTCAATTAGTTTGCAAAAGTAATCTAAGAAACAGAATATTTTTATATGTTTGTTTTTTATTATATTTTTTCTTCCATCAGAAAATTAAATTTTTATTTATTTAATTCTGTAATTTGAAATTTATGCTTTTTCTAATTTTATTTCTGATTTTTTATTTTAAGCTTCGGGATTATTCGAAGAATATTTTCGTAGTAGAATTATAAGTTTAAATAATATTAATTTTATTAAACCAAAACTTTATTTTTATCAATTTGTTTATATAAAAAAATTCCTAATTATATTTACATTTTAAAAATCATATGTTTTCGGTCCGATTATCCAATTATATATCTCGAAAATTTTATTTTATTTTTTAATTCTGAATTAAATTTGATAGTTTCTAAATGGAATATGTGTGTGTGTATATATATATATATATGTGTGTGTGTGTATGTGTGTGTGTAAATTTTAAATTAAATTTTTCAAATTATATTATCAACTGAAACAAACATTAAACTTCATTACAAAAATATTTAAGAGACTTAAAAATAAGATAAATTACAAATAAATTTATTTCGAATGGTTTTAACATTTTTTCTTTTATTTTTTTATTATAAACTGATTATTTTCCTTTTTGGTGATACAAATAAATTCAATAAAAAACGTGGATAGATATAAATTAGAAATTTTTTCAAACGCGATAATAGAGCGAAACAATTTATTGAAAATCGATTGATCGAAATCGATTATTGTATTTTTACAATTTATTATAAAAATCGATTACTGTATTTTTTAATTTTCATTATAAACTGATTATTTTCCTTTTTTTGGTGATCAAATAAATTCAATAAAAAACGTTGATAGATATAAATTAGAAATTTTTTCAAACACGACAATAGAGCGAAACAATTTATTGAAAATCGATTATTGTATTTTTACAATTTACTGTAAAAATCGATTACTGTACTTTTTTAATTTTTATTATAAATTGATTATTTTCCTTTTTGGTGATACAAATAAATTCAATAAAAAAACATTTGATAGATATAAATTAGAAATTTTTTCAAATACGACAATAGAGCGAAACAATTTATTGAAAATCGATTGATCGAAATCGATTACTGTATTTTTACAATATTCCCGTGTTATTTTTAAATATTTCAGTAACATGTAAACTCAGCAATAAAAGAAACTGCTTTCAGAATTTCATGTGACTGATAAAAAAAAAAAATAAAAATAAAAAGAGAGGTTTTCGAATATAAATATCTTAACATTAAAAATCTCACAAATAACACTTATTGTTGCCAGAAGAAAAGTCATAACCCCTTATAAAAAACAATAAACATCGTAAGATCGGAAAGAATATATCGTAAAACGAGTTGCTTAACTTCAAAATAATGCATTCCTCTACAGTTTGCTTATATATTGCTGTTTGTTGTTCATATAGATAAACCAACTTTAGAGGAAAAGGGCGATATTTTTGTATGCCGTTGACATTGAATATCTCGGTATGTGACGGGATGTTTCTGAGGTATTTATCGATTTTCATCAGGGGGATATAACTTTTTCCTATCATTTGGCATTAATGGGTGATGGATGGGAAAATTTTAAAGCTACATTCGATAAAGTTCCAATTTTTTTCTTCGTTTATTTTTATTAGGCTTTCAATGATCATGTCCCTCTCAATAAATTATTATTCGGCTTACTGCATTTTTAAAAAAAATTCTTCCTTTATGTATTTGGCATAATGTATTTATATCATTTGTGCATTAAATCCGTGATAATTAATGCACTTGACTTAATAATTCCAAAAACATTGAATTTTTTTTTTTTTTATAAAGAATTTAAAATTTAAAAATTTCCACAAAAAAGAAACATTTTTTGGTAAATTTTTTAAAATAAAATTAGTAAAAATAATTGAATTATAAATCTTATTAGATTATTGATAGAATTATCTTCATTTAGTAAAAATTACTTTTATTTTTTGTAATATTTTTTTTTTATTAAATATTTCAATTTACTTCAGATTTTTTTTAATCGATTATTTATAAATCGAATACGGTATTTAAAAAAATAAACTCTGAGTTCGCGTAGAGACAAGTTTTTCATGAAATTTATAAAATTCATAATTTTTATAGAAAAAATCGAGCTAGAAAATATTAATCGATTATTTAGTCATATATCGTAATTTATAAGTGAAATGAATTATTTAGAAATCGGTTTGAAAATAGATTATTTTAATTTTTGAAATCGAGTAGTAAGAATATATATCAATAGTTCGATTTCGATTATCAATAAATTTTAATCTCTATTTATATATGTATCAAGGAAACAAATATTTGTAAACAAAAATCGAGGTTTTATGATCGATTTTTATATATTATTAGTGAATTTTGTTTTGGAAATAATGCATAAATGTAGAATATTTATAACTAACTATAATTACAGTATATTGTTGCAAGTATTCATGGTACAAAGCTGAATCAGGAATTTTTATTCTTAATTAGATTTATCAAGATCTGGAATTTAAAATTTCGACTGTTAATCGATGCTTATCCTATTAATTCGATTTTTAAAGGATCTTTTAAAATGGAATCAAACCCATTAAAAGATTCTTATCAAAAGTAATGAAATAAATAACTTCATTAAAATGCCACGTTAATGTGGTTATTCTATGATGCCATTGAAGGCAAAAGAGCAAAATAAGAAAAAGATAAATAAAAATACTATTTTGCAAAGAGAGAACTTGAATCCATGAATGGAAAAAAAGAATCAATAGGAATTTTCTAAAGGATAACCGCCATAGTTACAAGTTGTTCGTAAAAAATCTTTTAAAAGTTATGTTCAATTTAAAGTTTCCTCGAATGAGATATAAGTTTTGTTGAATGCTGAGATTGTAGGTAAAGGAAAACATTTCATTCTGTGGCTATTCAGTCACTATTGTGATGCTAAACCGACTTCGTTACATTTATTATACTCTTTGTACCTTCGATTGTAGAGTGAAAATCTTTTAACAAATTACACGCCGAACTTTGAATAAAGAAGAAAACTTATCAAAAGACGTTGTGCATTCTACAATTTGCTAAAAATTTTTGAATTGGAATTTAATTAAAGTTAACAACGAAATCAAATTAAATAATAGCATGTCGCTATGATGTGCAATTTTAGGTTAATAATAATTTTTTTTTTCTTGTTCGCCTTAGGAAAGCACTCATACTTTGACAGATATTTAATTAACTTTTAAATACTCAACGGAATATTTCTTGAGTAAGATTGATAGTAAATTTATAATGAAAATAAGAAAACTTCCATCTTGTATAAATATGCCAATAGACTTAAAAATATGCAAGATATTCATGGTCACACGCTTCTTAAATCGCATCATTATCACGATGCTCGATAAAATTGCAATTAAATTATGCTATAATTTAAAAAAAAACCATGTAATGTATATTCTTATATCATTAGCATCTTAATTCCTTTGTTTTTTCATATCCATAACAGAACGTTATCATGTTTTCGTTCATTCAGAAGAAAGAATTCCATTCATACAGGAGAAGTTAACGCAATATGATTAAATTCCATTATTATAAGAGATAAATATGATATACTGAATTTCATTAAAGAAGAAGAATTAAACATTTATAAGAGAGAATCTTAGAATCAACAAATGTCAATACGCGAACTTTTTTTGCTTCAATGCCATATTAATAAAAATTTATCAAATATTTTATCAGCTAATCGTAAAAATGCATCCACAAACGATTAAAGTATAAAAAGTATTTCGAGATCATAAAGTAATTGAAATAAAAAACTTCAGTGCTCATAAACTATTTATTCATGGCAAGTGACGGTTTCGGTAATGAAGAGAGTATTATCTTTTTTTTTTTTTTCCATTTTTCTTTTTTTTTTAATCTGGTATACACACTACTCAATCTAACCATGCATTACTGATCAGGAAACATGTTACCTGTAAAAAAAAATCCGTAAAGATGGTATGTAAATAAGTGCTTGTTTAAAATTGAGGAGAATGAATGTTAATGAGATACCCATTGGATCACCAGCACTTTTCCAAGTGAAGCAACCTTTAATGTTGAGTATATAACTTAGTTATTTTCTTATTTTATAGGATTTTTCTTCTTTAATGAACATTATGAAGAAATTTTTTAAGAAACTAGCTCTTAACTGTTTTAGTCAGGAAGGAAATTTTTGAAGTGCAATTATGTGGAATTATGTTGTGTATAAAAAAAAAAACTGTGCGATATTCCGGAAGATATTACAGAATTCTCCAAAATCATCCGATGTACTTACTTCGATGCCATTTTTTTAAATAGTTTTATACAGTTATTACCAAATTATGCATATTTACAAATGATTTTTATAATGTTTACTTCAGCGTGGAATTTTCTGAATTTCGTTTTAAGAACATTTTATTTCTGTTCACAGTTTTTATTGTTCACGTTATAACTTTTCGGCATCAACGAGTTAAAGATTAGGTATTCCGAATTAGTATTAACCTCATTAATATCGGTTAATTGGGTAATTTTTCAACCAGTGCGGATTGGGAAAAGGGACGAAACTACCGTTATCAATTTTACGTCAAAGGATAGTTTTCCTATAATTTCTAAATTTATAAATCTGCAAAAATAAATAAGTAAACAAAATGTATCTTAAACGTCGTTACAGTAAATCTACTTTAAAAAAAAAAGCTATTTTAAGAATATATTTCATGTATAGGCTATATATATACATTCGATATTCTTCGCTTTTTTTTAAGGGTGGAATATTAAAAAGATTTTTCCCTATATGATAAAATACATATCTGGAAAAGAAATATAAGAAAAATTTGTAAATAAAGGAAATTCAAGGAGACGACGTTGAAAAATAAATAACTGAAAAAACAATAACCGAATATATTACATGTTTTATTCAAAACGGTTTCTCAGTAATTTTATAGATCCTACTGAAAATGTTATTATAATAATAAACGAATAGCAACCTTCAATAAAGATGTATATATATACAGTATATACGTTATATATTTTACGAAGTTGTATTGAAAAATCTTACAGATTTTTGTTTTTCCTGAATTTATATTTTCTCCAAATCATATTTAGGAGATTAGATTTTCTTTAAAAATGAAACGAGAAAATTTTCTGTAGATAAAATAAAGAATTTAAAGCAGAACTTATCCGGAAACAGAATCTATTTGTTATTTATGGAAGCAAATGTGCAGTTAGGGAAGATAGTAGGAAATTAATATAGGTTATACATATATATATATAATATGTTTTTTGCGAAGAACAGAAAAAAATGTTAAAAGATAAAAATCTCGAACGTCTGATAAAGGACAATGTTTTCAAAAGTTTCTACATTATTGGATTATTGAGTGTCTTAGTATCTTTTAATCCTTTATTATCGCTATAGATACAAGAAAAAGCAAAAAAATAAATGTAATCGAACAATGTACACTTCATAATCCGATAAATAAATAAATTTGCATGTAATATAATAAAATACGTAAACATGAAAAAGAAAGATTCTAAGATATCAGTTAAAATAGAATGAATAAGATAAAATTAACAGGAAAAAAAAAAAATCACAAGCTACAGATTTTTACAACATTTTAATTTATGGAATTAAAACTAATCGAAAACTAAGTCAATATGACAATAATAAAAATTAATTCCGAGAATGGAATAAATATTTAATTTTCGGTTGATGTCAAGACTCTTGGTTTTCGATGGGAAGTAGAAAAATGAAAGGAATTCCTTTCAAAAAATATCCTAACCGGAGGAAGAGGAAGCCAAGCGAGAAACTTAAACTGAGATGAAGACGTTATAATAAATAAAACTCGATATATCATATGAACGAGCAGAACTATGCTCTAGTAAAAGTGATGGAAAGATTTCCTGGATGGAAAAAAAAAATGGTAACGGTAAAAAAACGCAATTTAATGAAGTAAATAAGTATAATTCAGAAGTAAATTAATTCCTTTAGGAAAAATATTATAGATGCAAAGATATTTCCAATCGTTATTTTTGTCATTTCTTTTTGTTCTTACTTAATTCGTTTTTTAATACATTTTTCAACGTTTTTTATGAGCACGAAAACCGAATTTTAACACACAGACAAAAATGTTACCTTATCAAGCTATATATCTGTATACATAAAAGAAAACTCTTAAAGTTCATTTTGAGAATTACAGAAAACGTGAAATATAAATGGAAACGGTTTCAATTTTATCCTACTTTAGATTGATTTTGACTGTAAATCCTATTAATGAAAACAGAAAAACAGCATTGCGAATCTATAAAACAAAGAAAGAACCGTAACAAGATTCGGTGATGTTAAAGGAAATCCGGATAATTCTTTCAGACAAAAAAGCATTAAAGCGTATGAAATGTATAAGAACTTCAATGAAATCTGAAAAGAGCGATAAGTTGATGGACAAAATTGAAGAGGAAGAATATAAGAGACACGTGAAAATTGTCAATTCTCCAATTCTTGACACATAGTTGAATGACGTTGATTGATAACTGCACAATGTCTGACTAGACCGGTCTTCATTTATTTGCCTGATTCGCCATGTCAGACTAACTCTTACAATTATTTTTTTGCTCTTTCTCTTAAATTTTTATATCCGGAACTTCCAAACCAATACAGTTACCCATTTGATATATAACTGAAATAAAAAAAAAGCATAATGCATATGTTTTCTTTAAAAATAAGCTTATTTTTACTGTGACAAAATACTTGCCATACGAAGCTGGTAGAACAGATAACGACTTAAACAGAAAAATAAAAAATATGTTTAAATTTTAATACAAAATTTATTGATTAAATAACTCTAAAACTCACACACAAAAGATTTACTTAGTGCGACATTAATGTATTTACTTTTATTTAAAAAAAGTTTGAATTTTTAAACGAGCATAAATAAAAGAAACGATGCAAAAACATATGTATAAAAAAACATATACTGCCATCTACTGTTAAAATAAAATATTAACAAATTAAATTAAATTTATTTTTGATATTATTACTGTTGTTATAAATTATTCTGAAAGTGTCAAACTACTTTAATTTTAACTCTTAAAAATGAATAATTTATTTATCCTAATTTTGAGTAGCGCAGAATTAAAATTTATGCAGATTGCACATCTGTCTCAATATGTCCTTATAACAAACATTTGATTTATTACTTACGAGTTAGTACAGAATCCATAGATAAATCTTGAATGTCAACTTACATCGAAAGTCATGCATCACACAGATCATTCTACCTTTAAGGCGGTTTCCATACAAAAAAAATAACAAAAAAAAACTTGAAACAAGTCTGATAAAATTTTTTTTCTCCGTTTCTTATATGCATTTGTGAATAAATTGAACATAAAAAAAATCTCGGAGTATAATGTCATTTTTGTATGAGAAAACAAATGGTATATAAACTTATTCTTTCCTATGATTAAGAGGAATTTTTTTTTTGTGTGTGTGTTTATTTTATTTTAGTAAAACTCTTGTATTACTCTGTTGTATTAATAGAAGTATTTTCTCTTTAAATTATTATAATTTTTTTGTTTGTTTTTATACGAGAATTTCTTGCATTTAGATTTTTTTTAAAAAAATCTAATTTAATTTAAATTATTAATAAAACTTGAAATTTTATTTTATTAAAAACAAAAATCTACAAAAGAATTTTTTTTTCTTCGATGAGACATCTCGACGAGCGATCCTTGTCTTAAGTGTATACTAAGAATAGATGAATGCAGTCAATCATTGTTGCGGACACTGTCTCCCTTTTTTACGAAAATTTGAGGTCAATTGGTCCTTTTTTTCTACGAAAATTATCGTTCGCCAGACAGGCTGAATGATAGCTGGAAAATTTCAAGCGATTATCTATAAAATAATAATAACACAAGTTTCTTATTTCGACGAGAATTTATAGGTTACAATATTACAAAAAAAATAAAAAATTCTAATGGAAATATGAAAATCTACATTAGGTCACATTAAAATTTAATTTTTTTAAATTATTTTAATCATTTTGATACTGTAAAGTATTAACAGATTAAGATAGAATTCGAAATTTCGGTCATTTGGCATTTTTCCTCTGTTTGTTATTCAGCGACTACTGGGTCTTGGATATAACAGAGGCCATAATCAGATCGATGGTATTTAACAGATACAGCATGTGGTCTACAGATCAATCACTATGTTAGGAACACTTCCAGTAAAGCTGGATGGCTGACTTTGACGAGATCTTCCTTCTTTTCATCCATGGTCTGATTAATATCATTACTGTTAGTCCATCAAATAATTGCTGTGTGCTTTTATTGTTTTCGCAATTAAAGACAATTATAACAAAGTTGTTCAGCTTTAAAATTTACTATTATAGATCGATAGAAATACTAAATCATTATTATTATGATTATTTTTTTAATATATATTTTAAAATATTTAAGCAGCGATTTTTGAGACTGTATTATCTTTTTCGGAACATTTTATATCACCGTGATTCTGCAGAAAGCATCTCTTGTCCCATAATCTTCTATCATTCTCAAATATCGCCTTCTTAATGCGACCAGGATCGTATGACCGATAAGAGTTACATTTTCTAAACTCGAATTCTGTTTCCTTTTGATAGAAACACGGCAACAAAAAAGTTCACAAAATACAATTCCTCCAAGCAAAAATATATTGAACAGCTGATATAATCAAAATTCGGCAAGGAGGGGAGAAAAAAAACTTCATAAAATTGCAAAAAGGTTTCGGTTAAAGTATCGCAACTCTGCAAGTGGTAAAAAGAAATAAAAATTTTGTAAGCCTGATATACATTCTTCGAACATTGGATGCTGCATAATTATGGAAATGCCAATAAAAATTTCTTATTATAAACAGACTTTTTAGTATTTCTGATGACAGTACAACAATAAATTGACCGTTTCTATTGTTGGTAGTTCTTGATAGAAGTCTGTAGGGATACAAGTGATCGAAATCCACTTACAAAGTCTACGTCCGATTTGATAAATTGCATTACTCACCAGTTGTATCAGTACATTGTCGTAACTGGGTATCTTTATCTTAGCGAGTAGGTAAATGTTTTTAACGTTCGCTTCACGTTTTTACCAGTTTCAAAGGAGTTTTTGAAATGTCAAGTTTTTGTTTAAAGGAGGAAAAGGAAAAAAAAAAAAATTACCAAAGAATGAGGAATTGTTCCCTTTATCTATAGTGAAAATCTTACTACACGTTTTATTATTTTTATCGATTCATCTTCAAAAATTAAATCATTTTTGTGATAATGACACCAATTAAAACTCGCCGTTAGTTATAATTACTATTCTTTATAAAAGAAATAATAATAATAATTAAAAAAAAAGACAGTTTTAATCAAAGAAGAAAAACTCTGCCATTAAGTGCGAAATAACTTAATGAAGAGATGATTTTATATATATATATATATTTGTTAAGTGATAAAAATAGAAAAATTTAAAAATCTCTAATAGAGAAGTGTTAAGAAAAGACAAAAATAAGAGACCTATAGCCTGTCATAAAATAATTAACCCAATAACTCGAGCTTAAAAAAATAATGATCTAGTATTCGAGGAAAAATAATAAAAAGTGAATTTACTCGTAGTTAAATAAATATTATTTTATCTTTCATCAGAAAGTTTGAAAATATCACCATAAAAATTATATTAACACAGAAAATAATTATTAAATAACAGAAAAAAATCAATTTCTTCTATTATTATTATTGTTATTATTAGGTAATATAAAAATGAAAATATAAATCAATAAAATTCAAATGAAATTTACGAAAAGAAAATATCTGTGCATATCTAAAAAATATTTATATATATATATAAGAATAATGTACGATGATATTTATCATACGATGTGTATAGGACAGACATCTATTAAGGATGAACAATAGTCATTTTGACAGGGACACATAGAAGTCAAACGATATAAAAATATTACATATTTTACAAAATAGCAATTAAGAGAATACACTCAAAACTGCAAACAATATATCTGATAATATTGTATATCTTACAAAATAGCAATTACAAAGAGAATACATTCAAAACTATAAACAATATATCTAACAATACTGCATATTTTATAAAATACTAACAATAAAGAGAATATATTCAAAACTGCAAACAGTATATCTAACAATGCTGTATATTTTACAAAATACCAACAATAAAGAGAATACATTCAAAACTACAAACAATATAATTAACAATACCTGTAAATTTTACAAAAGAGCAATTGTAAAAAAAAATACACTCAAAACTACAAACAATATATCTAACAATATTGCATATTTTACAAAATAGCAAATTATGAAAAAAATACACTCAAAACTACAAACAATATATCTAACAATACTGCATATTTTACAAAATAGCAAATTATGAAAAAAATACACTCAAAACTATAAACTTTTATAATAAATAGAATGCATTCCGAAAAGTACATCAGAAATTCTTACTGCAGAGAAAAGACAATATATGTTCTATTTCTTTTGCAGCAATCGTAAATTATGGATTAATAATAAACATATAATTTTTTGATATTTTACTTACTTACATAAAACTGATAATGTTAAACTGTATTTCTTTATAGAGATTTACTAAGACATAAGATTGCATTCAAAGACAGAAGAGAAAAGATATATCACTATCTACTAAAACATGATAGATGTAACAATTGAAAGTCAATGTCTTTTATGATTTATTTTGATCGAGTAGACGAAACAAGTAATTTATTTTAACTATATAATCCACTATATAGTGTAACTTCGATGTAATATTACGGTTTATAACATATAAAAAAGAAAGTTTTGCAGAGATAAGAAAGATCGAGAAGACTTCTAGAGCATGATGAATGCCATCACTTCTAATCATTTATTTAATAGCATTTATAATAATTTTTAACTGTATGCTTAAAAATTAAAAATTGAATTTATATATGCATATATATTTTTTTAAATTTATATTTATAGCCTAAATAAATTATTAATGTTATATCTATGTTTGCATTACGTTACAAATTATCTAGCTTGTAGATGTCTGGTGTAAATTATACTTAAAATTTACATTATATACATGACTGATTATATTTATGCGAAACACATGCTAATTTGAATATAATGCTCGCTGTGTCTTTAGTATGATTAGTTGTTCGCACGCTTTCAGAGAAAAGTAAATATCGAAAATTAGATAATTAACGCTTTAAAAAAAAACAAACAAATTAATTTAAAAAAGTTTCTAAATTCGATTATTTTAAAACACAATAAATTATTCATAATTTAAAATAATAAAAAATATATTGTAAACAATAAACAAACCAGTTCGGATTGTTGACTTATTAATATTTAACTTATTAAAAAATATATTTACTGGGATATATTTAAACACTATTTAGTCTTAGAAAAACAATTAAAAACAAAAAAAAAGAGCAATTAAACTTATTCTAGGAGAAAGAGAGAGAGAGAGAGAGAGAGAGGGGAGAAAAAAAATGGATGTTAGAATCAATACAATTTTAACAAATGAATATCTTAAGAGACACTTCATGTTTCAGTTGACTGGATAAGATAATGAATTATCTTTGAAGAAGTTAGTGAAGTTTTATTTGCTCTTTTTTAATTTTGATAAAGCACTAGTGGAAATTAGTTACAGCAAATAGAAGTCTTTTCTCACTAAAGGAATGTTTTAGGATGCTTTAAACAAAACTTTAAAAGTAATTTATTTCTTCGTTTCATTCACAATAAAAGGAAATTTATGAAGAAGTGAATATCAAAACGATAGTTTCTGAAACTAACGAAAAAAAAGAAAAAACATTCAGAAAAATGCGATAAATGAAAATTAAAAATTTCGAATTTTTATCACTTAAAAAAACATTTACAAGCGCTTGTTTATAATATTTATTGCTTGATAATAACGTTTTATATTTATGATTTCTTAGCGATTAAGAATTTAAATAAGTTTAAAGTTCGAAAAAAATAAAAAAATAAAAAATTGGGGACAAAAAAAGTATTTATCTTTGATAAAAATAAAAAATACATATATAATTTACATATTTGAGAAGCGAAAATATATAAAATATTAAATTAAAAAAGTAAATTCTGTGATATATTTTGAATGAAATATTGCATTTTTTAAATATTTTATACTTTTAAAATAAAGGAAAGCAAAACAATATACATACTTGGAAATTCTATATATAAGTATACCGAAAATTCAACTTTTAAAAATTGTTTCAAGAAAGGAGTATTAAATTTGTCGACAACAATAAAACATTAAAATAAAGAGTATTTTGTTATGTTCATGTTAGATATTGGAAATATAAAATGAGGACAATTTCAAATTACATTTCTTTCTCATTTAATGATTTAATATATAGAAAAAAATGACTATAAAAAGGAATAAAAAGTATATTATGTTTGCTGGCAGAATTTTTAAAATTACTTCAAAAATAGCTTAAAGATAAATTTAAATTTTAGATAGTTTGTAGAATTAAATAAAGAATGTTTTAAAAAATAAAGAAAAAATAAATATTGTATGTGAAAATGCAAAACTTTACAATGTTGCAAAAAAATGCAACACAATTACAAAGAACTTCGCAAATCAAAGAAAAAATTTTTATTATTGTACGTTGAAATACATTCTTTTAAATGAATTCTTTTCATTATTATTATTATTATTATTATTATTACTGTATTGTTTAACTATGTAAATAAAAAAAAATTATGAAAGAATTGATAAAATTAAAATGCAAATTTTTGAAAGTTTTTAAAATTATTTATTTATTTATTTTATTTTTTTATATATAAAAAAAAAAACACTTCAGTGTAGAAATAGTTTAATCAATTCTTTAGATAAAGTGCAATAACTTTTCTAAAGGATTGGAAAACGTTTTTGACCTGCTGGTGTCCTCCCAGAGGCAGTACTCATGGCAAATTCCTTTTCTTTGAATCAAGTTAATATTCATTCTAGAAAATCTACTTCGGAATTGTTTAAACTATAAATATTTCCGAAATCTTTAAAAATTGAATCCATTTACACATTATTTTTTTTTATATATATAATAGATATATACCATTTAAATGGCAGTTAAAAATTTTATCAAAGTTATCGCGTTTTCGATTTTTTTTTTATAAACAGAATACAAAACCAAAAATTCGTTCATTATAGACAGTAAAAATATATTTTCTGGCTTAATAATGTATTAGCATAACTTGCATACAGTATATGCAAGTTATAGTCAGTACAGGGGCGTATTTGTTAAACAAATTATTAGAAAAAAATAAAAATATTTGTTTCTTACTTCAATAACATGAAAACATATTCAATGTAAACAATATTGAACATATTTTTGCATACTAAAGTATGTGTAAACTATGATCCATAAAGTAAACATCTTTTGTTCATTTATTTTTCTTTAAATACTTATTATTCAGTTTATTGAAGTAATAATAAGCATTTTTTTCTATTTTAGTTATTTTTCCACGTTTTATAACAGTGGAATCAACACCTTTTTCATTTTGGTTATTTTTTCACGTTTTATAACAATGGAATAAGTACCTTTTCTATTTTGTGCCTTTTTCCACGTTTATAACAAGGGGATAAGCACCTTTTCTATCTCTTTTGTTTTCCCCCATGTTTTATAACAATAGAAGTAGTACCTTTTCATTGTTTCTTTTTTCATGTTATAAAAAACATGGAGAAAAACAAAATGAAAAAGTGCTTATTGTTACTTAAATGAACTGGAAAGTATGTTCGTTATAAACAATAAAGAATATATTTTTATGCTTAAAGTATGATCATAACTTGAATATAGCATATGTAAATTATACAATAGTTAGTAAAGTAGATGCATTTGTTAAGTAAAGTATTAGAAAGAAAAATAAGTATTTGTTGTTTATTATGGTAAAGGTGAAAAAATATATTCATTATAAACAATATTGAACATATTTTTCTCTTTCTAACATATATATATTTATACATAAACTATAATTTTTTATTGATTATAGTTTCCTTATGACGAACACAAGTTTCGTCAATAAATTATGCTGAGTAAAATATGCAAAATAAAATAAAATTATGCATTGGAAAAGTTTTACTTCACTAAAATTGGAGAACGTGTTCATCATAAACAATAACGAATTTGTTTCCGGGCATGCATATTTATGCATATAAAAAATATATAACATGCAAATATATAAAATTATTTACCTGAAAATTTTCAAAATTATTTTAAAAGAAATTTTTCTAACCATAAATTTAAAATGAAATGGGAAAACAAAATATAAATTTGTAGAAAGTGTGTAATAAATATTTCAATTCCGCTAGAAAATACTTAACTAAATATTTTATCAGAAGACATATAAAGAAAAGGCGTAATGTATAGAGTGAATTTGTAAAATTTTATTTTATACAGTTATAACATAGTTTCAAAAGTGGAAAAAAAAATATTCTTTTTTTATTATTAAAATTATTCAAATTGTATAAGAGAATAAATTTGGAAAACTTTTCCACAAAAAGGTTGTTTTTTATTATTTGAATAATTTAAAGTTCGTTGTTAATCAACAAGTTTAGTTTGTTTTGTGCAGAAGTTTCAACAAGCTGTGGAAGAAGAGCTTTGGGCGAAACCTAAGAGAACAACGTTATAACAAAGATATCAATGCACCATCATATCTTCGTTGCAAGAAAGCAACATACAGGTTTCCGTCTCAACAATAACGGCAAAACTGTGGACATTGAACTGGGTGATAGGTTAGAGAAGGGGGATATATATATATATATATATATATATTTTTTTTTTTCGTATTTTTGTTACAGACATTTCAGTATGGTCGACAGCCAAGAAAATGCAGTCGGTGAGCAATCTTCAGCCATCCGAAAAGTCAATTTTCTCAACATTTCAGATCAATTTGTGAGCGAAAAGCATCCGAGGAAGCTAAAAACGTAATAGAAGAACAATTTCGATACAGAAAAAAATAATAATAACCAGAAAATTTAATATTCTCTTCGATACTATGATAAGAGTTAATAATTTAATTGCTTTCGAGTTGTTTGTATCAACTTTTTTTTCGTGTATGTGTGTGCGCTGACGAAAAGAAAAATGCCATTGTTTAGAATCGACTAAGAGATATAAGATTTCGGGAAGGGTCAGGAAAGTCGAGTGCAGATCACATGACCGGCCGCCCATACTCTGTTTGGGTGTGGCCAAACTGATGCCTTCCAAAGACACTGTCGAGTGGCCATGATGAGTTCGGATATAAGAAAGCAAACGGTTGACGCCTTAACAACACAATAAAAGTTGAAAGAAATCTTTTATGCTCTACTACGAGGCCATTAATATAGTACTCAATTGGACAAAATACAGGTTCTTAATACTTTAAATACAAGCCTTATTATTGATCTTTATTACAAAGAATGGCGGCATTTGCTTTGATTCTTAACACTGAAAGAACACTTCTTTTTTTTTGACAAACACGTGATTTCTACTTTTGCACATCAATTATGCAAATTTTCTCTGGTTTAGTTTTCATTCATTCATACTTTTCATTATGTTCTCCACGGCTCCAGATACGCAAGAGAGCACCTAGAGTAAAGGGAGCTCATACTCCTCACGAGAATAAAGAGAAAGAGTTTTCGTTTTCTTTTTTCCTGTTTATTTCTCTCGAGGCATTAACAGGTTATAAAACAGAGAAGCCAGGACTCAATGCTTTATTTTCTTTTTCTCGATTCATTTCGTTTTCCCACTCTACTTTGTTGTGATCCTTTTTTAGTTTATTTTATTTTTTAATTCATTCATTCAAATCTTCGATCCTTTGTAGTTTTATTTTAATTATACTCGTATACGGCACATCTACTACTCTTAACTTCTGAAAGAATGAATGATCGATAAAATTCAACAGGAATTGAATTTCTGGCAGATTTAATTTTGTTTCCAGTTAAGTTACAGGCTATACTTCAACTAGTTGAAAGCCCACCACAGTTGCTTTTTACGCTGCTTTAATGTATCTTATTGTTAGATGCCAAAGGCAGTAGAAATTTGTTCATTGGGACAGAATTTGTAGCCAATAGAAAGGATTCTAACGGAAACTAATCTGATTCGAAGTTAATAGTTCTTTCTTCTCTCACTCACTCTCTCTCTCTCTCTCGCTCTTCCTCGCTCACTCCATCTTCCAAAACTAAAAATCAGAAGGAAAAAAAAGAACTAAAATCATAAGTCATCTTATTTTTTCTTTTTTTTCCGCAGAGATTAATTCACTCATATGCAAATTTCGATATTTAAAGCATTAACTAGAGATATGCGAGATTTTTTTTTTTTTGTAATTTGGTAATCGAAATTCATTACGGGGAATTGCTTAAATTAATTAAAAATTTTTTCGATCAGTTGCCGAAGGAATGCAGAAGAATCAACTTTTTGAATAACGCCATCTTTAATAGAATTAAATTTAATATTAAAATATGTTAGATCCGAGTTATTAAAACGCGATTGACTGTTCTTTCTCTGTTAATTCGTATTCTCACTTTTTATTTTCTGTAGTGGAAATTCTTCCGATTCTTCTTCTTCTTCTATTTTGTCTTTTCTAGTTTTATCTGAAACATAAATATATATTTTTTTTAAATTAAAAGAAAAGTAAAAAAAAAAATAATAATTCTGATTTTGTTCTTGGCATGTACGATTTTCTTTCGAGTTTTAGTTTTTTGATTTTATTCCTTATACTCTCTTGTGAGTTCTTATCTGTGTGTGTGTATTTTTTTTAACATAAGAAATAAAAGATAGAAACCCCTTTATTGTATTATCCTATATATTTTATGTATTTCTCTATATTTTAGGGCATAGTAAAGCTGTAGTACTTATTATTTTCTGTGACCATCTGTCCTTCTGCACAAACATTTACAGTTTAACTGAAAGGATTTTGATGACGTTAGTAGGAGAAGTTCTCCATAAAATTCATCGATTGGTTTTAATTTTGGTTAAACAGTTTTAAAACAATGCTATTTTCTTTCTTTACTTCTCTATAGGCTTTGTTTTGTTTTGTTTCATGTTTCTTTGATGCATATGTTAATTGGCTAAATCGATGAGAAGTAATAAATGTATCATTTCAATCAGTCTGTTTTACGAGTCGTCGTTATAGCGCAATAAACGAGACATTTATGTACATTTAAATGTCGTACATTTTGAGGAAATCTGCTCTATAAACTTCATTAGTTCTCCTACTTTAATTTATAAAGAAGTGCAAATTAAATATATAAATTTAATTTTTCCTATTGCCGAAATAAAGTTCGATAAAGAACGGCATTAAAAGAATCACTTTTATTATTTTACTATTTTATTTTTAACATTAAATGGCTAAATATTATAATAAATATTTAATAAATAACAATAATAATAATATAATAAATATTTAATCGTTGCAATTTATTTGTTTAATTTTTCTTTGTTCTAAGAAAAGTTTGGGGCACAATTATTGAGAAGAACTAATTATGTTTTTTTATCAGCTTCATACTGCATACTTTCTATGTTGTTAACATCATTTCTGTGCTTTATTTGCGTTCTCTATATCTTTCTTTTGTTCTGTTCTATTCATCTCTACTCTGTTTATGTTCCTTTTTCTTTTTATTTCCTTTCTCCTTTGTTCTCTCTCTTTAGATTGTTTTTATATGCTTTATATCTTCTTCCACAAAGATATATGCCTTTTATGTTTAGTAAAAGACACTTGTTTGCATATTATTTTTGCGTTTTTCTTGATTTTTTTTTTATTTTGAGAGAAGTATTTTCTTAAATTTATCATATTTTAAAAAAAGTTCTCGATTAAACGATATTTTTATAATAGGTTAAATATTAGAAATGTAATTAAGATACATAACATATAGTCTTAAAGTAATTAAATATATTGCGAGTATGCAAACAAAATGTCATTCATCTCAACACTTCCAACTTGTCAACTGAGCCACTTCCAATTAAGTCAACACAAACTATCAACAGAATGGAATGTTAACTGAATAAACTGTTTTGGATTTGTAACTTCAAACTTCTTGCTTTTGATACAATAAAACTGTGTGTTTTCCATAAACTACTTTTACACTGTATAAATATATGTATTTTCCTGTGTGGTCGCTCTTCAGCTTTATTGTTTTTGTTTCTTCTACTTACCGACTTTTTGTCGTTCCTTTAATCCTAGGTTTTAATACTGTTTATCTTTACTAATGCTCTTTAATAGCTCGGTATATGGTTAAAATTTTAATTTTCTTTAAAAAAAAAATATAAATACTTAACTTTTCTCTCTTTTTTTTATTTTTAAAGAAATTAAAAATTTTCCTGAATTCCTTTTTTTTTTTAATTTCTTTAAAAATAAAAAAAATTACAGAAAAAAAGATCAAAAAGGATTAACTCATTAATTTAATATTATTTTTTTTATATGTATGTATATAATTTCAGAAATATTTTTATGTTGTTTTTAATCTTCGAATTTATTTTAAATACATTGGTTAACGTCTTAGAGCTACTTAAAATAACATCATACAGCATTGCAATCGTCGCTTCTCTTCCTAATTAACTTTAAAATTATTAAACCGATTTAGATGAAAATCAGCAGAGTGGTTAAGAATATAAAGATCTTATCAATTCTTAAATTTAGTTTAAGCACCATTTATGTCTTTAGCTTCTAAAACAATTTTTTTTTCTATAACAACTTCGTACCTCTGTTTTATTTTATTTTACAAATTCCGCATTTATTTTAAGTATTTCACTTGTAAACTAATTTCTGCAAGAGGTTAACTTAATAGTTTTATAATTGCTATAAATAAAAACTTGCAAATGTCACTTCCATTAGAGTAGACAGGATAGGAGCGGTAGAGCTTATAATTAAACCAACTTAATTTAAAGTGAAATAACTCTTTCTCTCTCTCTCTCTTTATTCGGATACACTTTGCAACCAATTATTAATTATTGTTCAACAATGAGTAAAGCAAATGAAATATCGAGATTACAAATAAACAGACATTTCGTAAGAGAACATGCTTGATAATAACGCTATCTTTTAATACAATTGTTTAAAATTAGAGATGACATTAAATGAAGTAATACTTTGCTACATCATTAATTTACATAAAAGATAAAATTATTAAATTATACATGTTATTTATTAAGAGAAGAAAAATAAATAACAAAAATGGAATACTTTTGAAAATTAAACGAAATGCGAATCTTTTGTTATGATATGTTCATTTTAATTCTGATGATACTTTAATTATTTCTATCATAATTATATAAAACTAAGACAGTATTTTGCATTTAATGAACTGTAATTTTTGTTTTGTTTTATATTTTCCAAATTTGCTAACTTTGCTTTATAAATTTACTTTCACAAACTTTTGCCTTATATAATTGAATTATCATCAGACATCTGCCAAAATTGCATTTGCTGTAATTATTGGCAAATGTACAAATTTTAAGTGATCAAGTAGAGATTTAATCATGAAGTAATATGTAAAACTTTCTATCTATTATCATATCCAATGATTAAAAAAAATTAATTTAATCTTTCTATGATGGAGATTTAAAGGTAAGCGTTTAAATTAATTTTTTTTTTTTTTTTTAAATTTAAATGATTACCTTTTAAATCCCCATCATAGCTGTTAACTGTTACGTTAAATGTTTTTAGTTCATAATGTGGATTTAAAGAATATTATGTTAAAATTCATTAATTTTTTAATATTTTTCAGTATTTATTCTGTATCATAATCTTAAATATTTTCAATAGTATTCATAACTGCATAAACTGATACTGCGTAAACATCGCTATTGATTTATGATATCGTTCTTCTTATCATTATGTCGTATGCATTCATCATAACTATGTTTATTCAATTGCCTGTTTGGATTTAATGACTAACCTACATTATGATCATTTTAATAGATATATACGTTTGTAAAATACGTACTATCGTCATATTATGCAATTCTTGCTAGAATTTATGTTCAGAAGATATTCTGAAGTTAGCCTACTTTCCAAAGGAATAATAGGCTTTTAAAATCGTCATGTCACTCTGTTTATCTATATGTTTCCATTTAATTCTCTTGAATTAATGAGTAGATTTCTACAAAATTGTTTACGAATGCTCTACCATTAAATGTAGCTTTAACACTGTATTTCAACATGGTAGCATTAACCATTTAAAAATTACAGACATTGAAGCTTATGAAATGTCTCAATAATTATTTTTTTGAATTAATTAATAGATTATTATGAAACATAGTAGTAAGATTATGCCATCGAAGTTTTGAACTGACCGATTTACAGCTTTAGTTGTTTAAAAATGTCGGACGTTCAGATTTCTGAATTTTCCTTCATATCTCTTGAGAAATTTGATAGATTTTTATCAAATTCAGTAAATCGATCGTATGACTGAATATAATTTTAAAACCATACATATTCAACCCACATCTTTAATTTTATTCTAAATTAGAGGACATATCCAAAAAGTAGACGATTAATTATTTCTATAATTGCTTGTTATGGTTCAATGTACCATTTTATCATTCTTTTACATTGTGTATTGTTTATGGAATTATCTTTTGGAGTGACATCAAACAGGAATATTATAATTATCTTTATAATACCGCAAATTTATTAGAAAATAACTTTAATATATCATTAATTTATAAATTGATTTAACAAACGATAAATTCCACCTAGTAGAAAATATTCTTCTTTGTCTTGTTTAGTCAATTAAACTTAAATTGTCCGATAAAAAGGCGTGTAAATATATCTATATATAAACGGTAATACTTTTTTAACAAGGTTAAAAGAAATATTTTTCGACGTAAAGGTATTAAACATCTTTTTACAAGGTGAATATCTTGTTAGAAACATACGACCGGTGTATGAAATTCTATAGAATAAACGAAATCCAATATCGTATCAAATTGAAAGGTTAGTTTTTGAAGACGGGTTTTCCGAATGATTGAAAAATATGATAAGAAAAGAGAGAAATTTGAAGAATTAATAAAGTTCAGCCGCACTGTAATCTTTAGTATGAGGAAAGGTATATGATAGATTATCCCAGTGAGATTGGAAAGTAGCTAACGTTGGTTTATGAGCCTCTGCAAAACTTAGTAACAAGTTAGGTTAGAAATAGATTTAATGTCATTTCATCTTATTTGCTGGTCGATTCCTATAGCCACTAAATACAGTAATGACAATAGCTGACCGAATCTACTCTGATTTTATGGTATCTACTGTTTATAGTGATTTTCTCTCCAAAAGATTTTTATAGTTTACTGTGAATGCAACTGAATTTTCTATATAAAAAGAGAAATTATATAATCTGCATGAGAATTAAGGATCAAAGACATTCTGATCTCTTACTTACCATCAAACATTTTTAATATACATCCCACACACACACACGCACACACACATGAGAACGTTTTGGTATTAAAAAATTAATAATATTCCAGTTTCCTAGTTACTTGGAATATTTTAAAAATAAATAACGAAACTTGATAAAATTGTATAAATTGTTATTTAGACTTTAGCATTTTTTCTTTTTTTTTTACATATCAAACGAAAACATAAAAGATTTGTCTTATTAAAAACTTCCTCTCTATATCTAGTTACGTTTTTTTTCAGTTTTTATATTACACAGTATCCCATTAAAAGAATAAAAAGAAAAGTTAACGAGATGAATTTTTTTTCCTCCAAAAAAATTCGGCAATAATTGTAATTTAATTTGGTAAATGCTACATTCACATATTTTAATGAAGTTAAATTACAAGAATTGATGACAATAGTTGAAAGGAAAGAGTACAGATTCTTTTAAATTAGTGATAAAATATCAATTGGTGAAATTGTACAGGACAAAGGATAATGTTTGGTACTCAATTTTCTCCTAATCTTGTTATTATATTTGATAACTGAAGCTGACAGAGTGACCTATCATTAATGCCT
>WUQG02026866.1:0-11186 GCA_011317285.2 Androctonus mauritanicus | reverse complement strand
AGACAAAAAATTTAACACGTGCAATTAAAATTACCCACCCCCGTTGCTACGACAAAAGTTAATGGAATCATCCGATATTCGGCGAGTTCGAATAGACGCCTGAACTGATGAATCACATTGCTTTGAAGTATTGGAAGGAAGCCAAATACCTTCCGCTTAGGTACAAAACTTTTTGCAACCGACTGTACATAAGATCTAATTTTTATCTTAAAAATGTGTCGCGATCGACTTGTCATAGGCGTAGTCTAACTTGTAAGTGGGGAGAGGGAGGTGTGTTCCGGCAGTAAAAACAGAACGCCCCTACTGCCACCTTAACTAGGGTCCTAAATTAGTGCTCTATTTATTATGTAGTCTAATTGGTTCCTAAGTTAAGACATCGCGAGTGATCGACCAAAATTGGCTTCGCGATCGACTTGTTGGCCACCCCTGTATTAGTATATGGCTTGCTCACTGCCACTTACTACTTCTAACTGCTCTTATTGTTTTTTCTACTCTGGTTTCTAGATAATTTTTTATTAATAGTCTACTGATATGTTTAATAATTTTGAAGTTTCAGTTTGATCTTATTACAAGATAAAGCAGTTTGAAAGATTTTACCATTACTTAGAAATAGATAAGATTAATTCCCATCAGTGGAAATTTTGCCTTTAATTAATATAATATTACAGAATAAAAATATTTTTGTATTCAGTTTAATTTTTGTTAATAAAAATAATTCATTAATACTTCAAATGTTTCAGACTATATTTCTTGATTTTCATATAAGCCTTAAGAGAATTTGGATAGGTAATAGAAATTTTTGAAATTTGTTTAATGTATAGTTTTGTGAAATAAATCAATTATATTTCTGAGAAATGAAACATTTCTACATGTTTATTATTATTTTAAATTTTCTATTAGTGATTGTTCTCTGATGATTAAAACTTCATAAAATGTTGTTATTCATATTCTTATATAAAGATTAAAAGATTTTCAGTTAATATGATTCAAATTACGATTGTTTTATTAATTGTTCTATTTGCACCCAAAAAAGTAAAATAATTCATATACTTCTATCATTTGATCTTATTGTAAATAAATAAATTAATTAATTATGTTTAATAGAAGTCTCCATGACGTCCATTGCTTATCTAATAGTTTTTTAGCGTGATTTTATTTACATTTAATGATTTTAATTCATCTTAATATAGCATTGTTAAACTGTTAAGTGTACTTCTTGGGATATGAGAATCTTTTAAAAGGACTGCAAAGAAATAATGAAAATTAGTGGATATTTAATGTTACAATATTTCTGAAATCAATTCCATCCATAAAGTAGATTGTCGTATACGGATAATCCTTGACTTAAGACAGCAATGTGATCAATTAATTCTGTGATTGGTCATTGCAATTCACATAGATCCATGAGCAATGATTTGATGTATGAAAAGCATTCTTTTATGTCTGATACTAATGTTTTTGTATACATTATGTTTATTACAGTAAAGTGAAATATAATAATAAATATTGGTAGTCGGAAATTTATAAATTTTGGCATTTATGATTCAACTTTGATCTTGGGGTTCACTTCAAACCCCATTACGAATTGAGGACTATCTGTATCATTTTAAATTTTTGCATAAGTTCTTTTCTGAAAAAATTACAGTGAACATTTTTTTGTAATAGGAGAAAACTACCATATAAATTTTGGAAACCATTTTTAATATATTTTATTTTGATAATTTTCTTGATTTATTAATTGTGACAATCTAATAATAATAACTTTAAATCCACTAGAATTTTCCTATGGTAGGATCCTATATTTTATTAAAGTTATATATTTATACTAATACAACTCAAACTAAAATTGTATTAGCATTTTCAATATATATTTTCAGCAGAAAACTGATATAATTTCTCATTTTCCTGTAAAAAAAAATATGTTCCTTCTCTACTTTTACACTGCTTATTTTTTAAAATAACTTTTACTCAGCGGTAGAAGTTATAGCCAGAAGGTTAAGAGGGGAACACATTATAAACTTCAATGAACCGCAGAGAATAAGCACAGTATGGGAATACGCGTGTAAAAAAGATAGAGAAAAAGAAGAAAAGAAAAACGTACTACAAAACTAAAACCAAAAAACAGTACAAAAACATAACACCTAAAAAATTGGAGAAAAGATCGTATTATTTATAAAGGAGACGAAAACGAAACTAATATGGACAGTTAAATAAAATAAAATTGATTTTAAAGAAAAGTCACGAGGAACAGTTAAAAGGAACACGTAATAGAACAGACAGTTTAAAAGTTAGAATACGACTACTGAAGAGAGCTTGAAAGAGTTGAAAGCGCTATAGTCTAATAAAATTTAGAAGACATATTAGTCCTACTTAAAGAGCTAAAACTGTGAGTAAAAATATATTCCTTGTTGTTCATTAATGCTTCTCCATCTGTTAGTTCATTTATTAATGAAACTGACTTACTGAACTTAAGAAAGATATTAAATAATAGTAATCATATTTGTTTGCTGGGTATTATTTATCATTCATATTTACTTAACAATCTTAGTTTGATGTCAAAAAGCATTTGTAAAATGTAAACCATCAATTATTTGTTTTATATTATGTAAATATTTTAAAATTTTAATAAATTAAGTTAATTATTATTTCAGCTTTAGTATTAATTAAAAACATTAATTGCATTTCTCAGATTTGTGAATTAACTTAAATATGTTTGAATTTACTAAAGAACTATAATCATGTAACATGATTCTTAGATTTGTATTATAAGGTAGCCAATAGAGTTCTATCAGATTTTTACCCAATAAAACTCTATGCACTCCCCACACTATTTGTTCATAGATGAGACAAATAAGAGGAAGATAATATGTTAGTGTTTCCTCTTGTAGCTGCGTGATAGTGGTCACCATAAGCAGGGACATCAGTAAGAGTAGGTCAAACATGGGAATCCCAAACAGTGTTATATGGGTCTATATGTTGTACAAGTTTAAACTGGGAATGAAGGCAATGCTGCAAGAAGAAAAATATGCCAGGCATTTTGTAGGGATATGGTAAAGGAATAGACAGTACAATGGAGATTTAAGAAATTTAAGGACTGTGATGAATCTCTCCAGAATGTACCACATACAGCATGTCCACAAATCATAAATAACAAGGCATTTAAGACAGCTGTTGAGGCCTATAGTGGTCGAACATGTGAAGTATTGGGAGAATCAATCAATTACAGTGCGGAACTATTCGACAACACCTCCATCAGCTTGGGAAATAATATAAAATGGGACAATAGGTCCCACGAGTTGACTGTAGCTCAAAAACAACCTGAGAAAATGCCAGTGTTTCTTCATTGTCTCATGAAAGGAAGGATCTATTTCTGGACAGAATGACGACCTATAATAAAAAATAATTTTTTACAATACTTTACAGTACTGTCATTGTTGATTGCCACCACATGAAACCCCTCCCAAACAACAAAAACTACCACCATATCAACAGAAGATTATGTTATGTGTTTGGTAGACTATTCAGGATATTGTGCATCACAAAATGCTTCTACCTGGCCAGACAATCAATGCAACTGTGTACTTGCAGAAATTGGAATGTGTGCATGAAAAACTGAAAACTATGGAGCCAGTGCTTGTGAATCACAAAGGTGTCATCTGTTAGAGGACAACAGGAAACCACATGTTGCTAAAGTCACCTGTGACACCATTATCTGAATGAGTTGACCAAATACTAATGCATCCTTTATATTTTCCTGACATTGCACTTTCAGATTACCATTTGTTTTATTCGTTAGACAAAACAAATTGTTTGTTAGATTAGTCTGTGAGGATGACAGTTCTGAATTTTTGACAAGATGATACACACACTGAACAATTTCTTTGATTCATGTTCTGCTGAATTCTGCCACCATGGGATCCATAATCTGCCCAAGCATTAGAGACAAGTCATTGCTGCTGAAGGGGACTATTTCTGATTTTCCAAGTACATCTTACTTTGTTATTGCATTTCTCTTTATAAGGTCAAAATCTGGCAGAACTTTATCACTTGCAGTCATGCTCCTAGAACTTTTTTAAATGTAATTTAAGCTTATTATTCATTTGACTAATTAAAATATGCATGTGACCTTATATTGTACAATCACCAAATTAGTACTGGTTATTGCGTATACAAATGTACACAAAAACTTTTCTTTCATGTATGATGTATTTGAATATTGATTGTTAGATGATGCACACACCTATTTAATTAGATACTTAAATATTTTATATTTTGATATAGTTTAAATGAATTTTAATTTTTAACGAAATCAATTTTAATCAGGTGATGACAGAAGAAAATCGCATGGATTCTACAAGAGTGGATCCAGAAAAATTGACCGATGAACTTATCCAGGCAACAAATTTGGAGGAAGATTTGTCTACTGAAAGTAAGCTTTGCATTTTTGATAATTTTTACAGGGAAATAATCTATAAAGCATTAATCTTTTTAAATTTTTTATTATGCAAAATTTGATTCTAAGTAACGAAAAGATCTTGATGCAACTGTTATTTATTATATAGTTATGAACTACAAAGCCGTTATAAAATTGCCTTTTTTCACACTAAAAATAAATTAAATGCATTAAAATAATTTATTTTACTAAAGTATGATGATATTTAAATATCCAATATATTTATAAAATGTATTTTAATATACAAACTGTGATGATGAAATATGTTTATCTAAAGCAGACGAGGTTATATAACAATGAATATTTTTATTATTAAATAAAATACAAAAATAATAAAATTGAATAGTTATGCAATACTTTTTTGTACAATTAAAAGTTTGATATAAATAAAAGAATAACTGTTTCGAAATATTGTGCTAGTTTTGCTAAATTTGTTTTTAATAACCTGTCATTCAATGTTGCTAATACATATATACGTTTTAGTTAAATCATCAAAAAATAAAATTTAGCAATTAGGTAAATAAATCGAATGATGATGCAAATTAACAAAATAATTTGAAATTAAATTAGTATAAATTTAATAATTTAATTTATATGTTAGTATGATTTTCTAGTTAAATTCTATATATTTTTCTGAATTTGGCTAATTTTATTTATTGATTCTCTTATAACGATAACTAAGACACCTTTTTATTAATTTTGCAGCCAGTGGATTACGTCTTTACATCAACAAAGACGGAACAGCAGCTCTAGGCAGCCAAGATCAAAAATCCATGAACATTAATAACAGTTATGGACATTCCTTCCTTGGACAGAGATAGTAGGTGGCCACACCAGCAACTTCTGTACAAAGATTGTTACCGCAGGAAACGACGACATATTTTTGTACCAGAATAACTTATAAAAGAGCCACTCGGAAGCCGCTATAACCATAAAATCAGATGCCAAATAACCAAATAAGAAAATCTAGTTCATTTTTGCCAACGTCGATGCATAATTTTTGGTTTTTTTCCCCGTTACCTGGAAAAAATATCTATTCAGTTGTCATTCCTGATATTCGACCATCAAGCTTTAACATAAATAAATCACTCGATAATTTTTTCATCTGTATATTTAAATGATGACGACGACAGTGATGTACATTATTACAGTACCAAGTAATATAACTGTTAACGTTTTCCTTTTTTTTTCCCATTTATCCATGGTAAAGAATTAGCATACTAATTTTTTTCTTTAAATATGGGAAAGAAATTTTATCATAATTAATATTTTATATATATGTATATATATATAATATACACACAAACATACACACGCATGCATGCATAAACATATATAAAATTTTAAAAATTTTATATATATATGAATTTTTTTTTAATCACTTGTCAAAAATAATTATATGATAGGTTTGACATTTTTTAAAAGCAAACATTAAAATTCGGCTTTTCTGTTTAAAACAGTTTTTCGTTTATAGCAAATCTATAATTTGCATAAAGACACTAATTGTTAAATCTTCCAGAGTTAATAAGTTAAATTTGCTGATTGTTTTGCATAACTAACTTACACAGGTGTGTAATAAAAAAATTTTTTTACATATATCATACCTTATATAAATATACATATATATATATGAACACTGATAATTTTTCAGTAACATAAAAAAATATGTGTGACCAAAAAAATCAGATTCCCATTGCCATTTCTGACAACCTTCCATTAAAAAAGAAAATTAATGTAGTTTATTTTTGCGATGGATTTTTATATAACTGGAAGACTTTTTCCAAGCTTTATTATTAATTTTTTTGGTCAATAATCAATGTAAATTTTTATTAAGATGTTTTAAAAGTTATAATTAAAAAAAAAAAAAAATTGCTTTGATTATCTGTGTGTTTGCTTCCTTCATTATACTGTTGAGTTACCTGCGCCTACCTTGTTACATAAAATTCTTTACTCGTGCATTTATTAACGAAAATATGTTTTTCGTGAAAATATTTTTTCAGACTTTTAACTATCCTTGAAAATAGAATTTAAAGGTCTGGTTACGTGTTTGACGTCAATGGCGCAGTGTTACGTTGTAACTCGGTTATATACGAAATCGTGTTGGTGACGTAATGATGTTAAATAGGTCCGAGTGACGTTGATTAACTAGGTCACTACGTCAATTTTGATGGCGGAGGGACGTTTTAGTAATGGCGTCGATTTTAGAGACGAACTTTTTTCATTCGAGACGGAAGATATTATTTTAAAATTTGATTTAAATTCAGTTATTTGTGTTTAGCTATATCTGTCCAAAAAAAAATTTGGTATTTAGCGACATCTGCCGGAAAGAAAAGATACTAAAAAAATATAGGGAAATGGCAAATTTTCCTTCGTTAGACGTTTTGGAGGAAATTTATCCTAGCAGAATGGAGAGTTTTCGGATTAAACTAAAAAATTATTATTAGTGAGAATATGCCAAAAAAAAGATGAACTACAAAAGTGTTTTCGCATGAAAATCTTTATTATGAAAGAAAATCGTAAAAGAATCGCTAGCTATGTAAATTATACTCTCGTGAAATGACGTGTTAAAATGGCAGCGAACGATAAATGAGGAAAAAAAAATTTAGTTCAGTGCTGCCATCTATGGAAAAATGTTAGAAAATAAATTCAAGTTATCGAATTTGAAAGCAATTTATGTAATTTAATAACACGAATTTAAATCGACAAATAAAATCTTAAGATTTCAATTCAATATATGACGTAAATTCAAATCAAAATTTAACAATTTTTCGAGGAATTCATCAATATAATATAATTTTTTTTTAACATTTATTATTATTGTATTAATGTACGGGTTTATTTTTAGTTTTTCCTGTAAGCTATTAATTCGAAAATTATAGTTTCGAAAAATAAAATCCTCGTAGTTATTAAATGATGATAATTTTATTAATGACGATATAGTATATAAATTTGTAGTGTTACATTTTATGATTTAAAAATTCTAAATTTAATCGTATTTTTAATTCTTATCGAGTAATACCGTCATAAAATTCTTCGACACGATTTCATAAAAAAAAAAAAAAAAATCGAGTCGTCTTCGGCCGATAGATGGCAGAATTTATAGCCGGTGGCTGTTACGAATTTCTGCTTCCGTTAAGTATTATGACATCACCACACTAATTATTATAATAATTTCTGTATACTGTATTAACTTACATAAAAACATAAAACAAGATTAAACTTTAACAAAAAAAAACTAACCATAAAACTTTTTATTATTTAATAATGGTCGAGTTTTAATTTTACTAATTTCTAGTTACATAAAACAAATTTTAATTGGTTAAAAAGAAAATTTTAAATTCTTCAAAAACGTTATTGGACGAAAATAGTCGCTTCTCGATTCTTTTAAATACGGTCGTCGTAATTGGCTAATTTACCAATATTTAAATTTTTGAAATATTAATAATGGCGGTAATTGGGCGAATATAAATCAAGAGACGTAAAATGATGTTGGGGATGGAAACGAGGTGCGAAAATTTAAATTTGGATTATTTATATAATTTGAGCACAATCGAAACGTTACATAAAATCAATCGACCGTGTTGTAAACGGATCGATACTGTTAGAACGTGTATCGATATTTTTGTGGCCTGGAGCGTTAAAGACAAACAAAAAGCGTACAGAACAGGAAGATATAGGAGAAAGAGAGAGAGCTACAGGTATATGGAAGACGGTGGTAAGTTGCTTAGCTGCTTTCACTGTCCTAGGACGGTGTCACGTGACTTTGTTTACGTTCGTCGCTTGCAACAACGACGAACGCTACTCCAAGTTTCGGACGCAGGCTCCGATAAACTAGACAAAACGCGTTATTTGAAGATTAAAAGTCGACGTTTAATAATTTTATTAGCATCCTGAGACTATTATGTGGCGTAGAGCCCTATCTGCGATGACCCAATTCCGTTGTTGCAAGCGACCCGACTAACCCACTTTCGCGCTTGCTCACTGTGGACGAAAGTGAAGTTGGCCGAAGCCTGGAAGCCCTTGTCCTTGATTCAGCCGGCATAACGCGTGTTATAATGCTATAGGATTTTCGTGTCTGGTCAACGTTCGAATGTCCACTCTCCCTGGCAACCCGCCGACGCCTGACAGTGTGTTAACGAGATACTGAGAAGACGTCACACAACGGACACACAACTAACTACTAACTCGCACAACACTCGGATGGTGTGTGTACGGGGAAGGGACGCAATGGAGACCGCGGCCGTACTCGTGTCTGTCAGTGAGGTATTGTGAGTTTTACTCGCCCGATTTTTTTTAACCCTGTTAACGTTTCGACCCGGTTCTACTATGTGATTTGGTAATACAAGATGAGCTGCGAACCCACCACCAGCACTGCAACTTCTACCGACGTATCAGGTAGGTGTATCTGACGTATCGCTCTCTTGTATAGTTTATATTGTTATATTATATTATATTATGTGTGCATATCTATATACGGGCGTGTGACGTAACACTTTTACTAGGTTAAGGTGAAGGTAAAAATAAAGGAGTTGCGTCGAGTGAGAAAAAACCACCGACCGCATTCCACGTGAACTTGATCGCACCCATGCAGTCAGGTGCATCTATCCTACTTATAATCGAGTATGTGGTGTGACGTTAATGGTGAGATCACAATTAAACTCCGTGTCCCATCCGTTTAAACACCAGGGAAATGCCGCTACTCGTGTTAATTAAAGATATTAACTGCGGAATTGCTGCCTTGTGCTGTCTGTAGTGTTTTAACTGTTCCAGCGTAATCGGTAACTCGGTATTAGATTTTAACCCTTTTAACACTAGTACGAGAAGCCGCTATTGGATTACACGTGCAGAATGGGTCTTCTTTTGTAACGGTCAGAAACAAGATGGCGTCTCTTCCGAGTCCATCTATGCGGGGCGGAGGGGGTGAATTATTAGAATATTTTTCCTCCTATGAAGTTTGTTACCTGCATAATCATGTACTTAATGTAGTCTGGCCACCATATCGCCATTCCAACTTGTAATTTCCCCCTGTGAATATTTTCAATTTTTAACGTCGGCAGACGTTTAACAAATTACCCGACACGAGAGGTCCCAACGAAAACCAGATCTTTTCCTGTGATTTGCGGGTGGGGTTATGTGTCTTGTTCCAGTTCTTCAGTCGTATTATTCAAACACGAGATGACACAATAAGAACGGCTGAAACTAAGTCTTATTTAAAAAATGTTGACAGTATATTTATGTACGAAATCGATACAACTAATCTCTTATGTAGGTTATATCGATTTATAAAAGATTTTTGTAACAGTTTTCCAATACTTCCGGGTGAACGGGGACCGCGCCTCTTGTCTTCCCATTACCGATGATCAAGACGGGACGGGGGTGAAACAGGTGTACTGCACCCCATCTAGGGGGCCTCAAATTGTACCTTCGTATATTTATATCTCTTGTGTATAACCTAAGTAACCCACTTTCTATCGGACGACTGTTAAACAAAGAAAAATCTTTGTTGTAGCTCAATCGATTTCGGTAGCCATCATTACATATATCGAATAGTTACATTGTGTAAATATTCATAACCTAGATTTTTACATGTTATTGTATTGCTAACAGAACGATCCGACAATTAGAAAAGCAGGAAGAGAGAACACCATACACATACAGTATCGTGTGTGAAGACGTGTTCTCGGTTTGTAATGTCTGTTATGGTGTCGTGTTTACTTAAAAAATAAATCAGGTTCGTTATGTTTGTAAAAATAAAAGGGAAAGGCGTCTTTGATGCAATGATAACCATCTGGAACTAGTGTTTTAGAAGCGAAGGCAGCACCTGTTACTTGCGGTCTTTGAAACTTGTATGTGCAAGCCACACCTCTTTTCCTCTTCACTACACAATTTTAAAAATTTTAATAGATTATTTTTAAGTCTCGAACGTCCATTTGTGTATCCGAAACGCTCTTTTGAAAATTCCCAGCGAAAAAAGGAGGGTAATGGGGTGTGACCACAGAAATGATTGATAGAACAGAGAGCTCACAGGATTCTCTATACAGTATATCGTTCTTTTGTTCAGTTAAAGTAAACAAAATTATTTATGACACTAGACTAGAACACAGAGAACTGTTTTTATTGAATGAGAGAAATAAAAAAAATCTTAATAAATTATACCGTACAAGAGCGTTAAAATTAAAAATCGGTTAGTTCGGGCATATTATTGTTGTTATTATGAAAGTGAAATGGTAAAAAAAAATTGTTCTACTTTCTCCAACCTTGACGGTGACCTCTAGTTTCGCTTATCGAGTATTGATGTCAATGCCCATGACGTGTTTCCGTTTATATATGCCGTATACATATTATATACAATATATTTTTTTTTATTCTACCAGTTTGTAATATTACCGTATAAATAAGCCTTTTTGAGACTTATTCTTTATTATTTTTTTTTTTTAATACTGATTATCGAAACCGATCTTTGAGCTAAATTATCAAAAATATTAACAAGGTCGTTTTTTTCGAGATACAAATACTATATTAATAATATAAAAAAATATTATCTAAGATTAAACGATATCGTTTTAGAGATTTATAATTTTAATAGATGGCGTTTCTGTTTTCTTTTCCCATCGATTCTTTTTTTTTTTCATGTTAACGTCAGTTAAGTTAGAAACGTAAAATTTTTTAGAAACGCAATTAAAAACGTGACTCGTATTTCAGGTGTCGCTCTCTATTGGAATCGAATCGAACT
>WUQG02026855.1:0-11187 GCA_011317285.2 Androctonus mauritanicus | reverse complement strand
GTGAAAAAATTCCACATTTTTAATAAAGTGACATATCTTAGATACTACCTGGGAAATATTTTTTTTTTTTTGTATTTTATTTTGAGTGCCCAATAACTCTACTATGAGGTGTTTCAAGCTTATCCATTCTTTCTGGGACACCCTGTATAAGAATTTCTGTATGAAAAGCAAAGGTTTAATGCATTTCTTGCAGATCAAGCAAAAAAACAATTTAAGGATTGATTTTTTTCAATCTAAAAGTAAATGGAATTCTATAGTTTTGAAATTTTCAAAATCAGATCAGTTAGATCATTTCTATTCTCATTTACTTAATGATAATGAAATGTTTCAAGATATTTGGAAAGTCATAAAATTAATTTTAATTCTTTCTCATGGAAATGCTATAGTAGAAAGTGGCTTCTCCATAAATAAAGATATGCTTGTTGAAAATTCAAAAGAGCATTCATTAATTTCTTTACATACTGTATATGATGGAATTAAAACACATGGAGGAATTTTGAATATACCCATAACAAAAGAATTGAAAAGCTATGCTAAGACATCACATTTACATTATCAGAAAACTTTAGAACATCAAAAGAAATTTGTTGAAGAAGAAAAAAGACGGAGAATGAAAAAAGAAAAGCCATTGATCAAATTAAAATGTTACAATTGAAAAAAGCAAAATTTGTTCAAGAATCAGCAATTGAAGAAAAGAATATAAATGCCCAAATTGAGGAATTATCTTAAAAAATATATATAAAAATAAATATTTAAACATATTTTTAATTATAATTTATTTCAATTTAAAACTATTTATCAATTTATTATAATAGTCTTTCATAGTTAATAAATAGAAATACAAGTTCTGTTATACATTGTTTTTATTGATGCTTTTTTTAAGTGAATTATTTACACATTGTTTTTGAATTATCCCCAGCTACACACTAGATAAAACAATATTTATTTCATTTAACATGTTATTTTATATATATGTTTGTTTACATAATTTTGATAAGGAGGTATCAAATTATATAAACTTTTATTAAGAATCAACACTAAATTGTAGAAAAAAAATTTTATTATTATAAAAAAGACATTCATCAATATAAATGATTATAAATGATCTTGCAGCCTGCATAAAAGACTGCAACAGGTTATAGATTGACCCTGCCTGTTTTAAATGATTAATGTTGAACTTGTCGCCTCACCTATTTTTTAGTATTAAATATTTTGCAAATTAATATTTATCTGTTACACTAATGTGGAAAAAAACTGGAATTTTTTATAAAATAGCCCGGAAAAGTCGGAATTTTATTATTCTGTTTGAGTGACAATCCTGAATAAATGTAAATGTCATATAGCAATTGTGGCACTACATTTCATTGAATTGTATTTTTGGTTTATAGTTGCAAAGTTCTCTATAGAGAATATGCAATACTGTTTATTGTTTTTTTGTTATGTAAATTAAAATATAAAATAGAGTGTTATCTGTAAAGTGTTGTTGTCCAAAAATACTACATTTACATAATAATTTATTTAAAATAATAATAAAATTATTTATAAAAATGTTATCACAATTTAAACTTGCATTTTATATCTTTAAATTCAAATGGTCCAGCAGCATTTAAGTTTTGTTCTTTATGCTGTATAAAAAATTTGTCAGATGATTCATCCAATTGAATTTGTATTGTATTAAATCATTATAACTAATAACAAATCATATTTGAAAATGTTATATTAACATTATTCTCAGTTTGAAAAAGAAAAATGGCTGCCATAAATAATAAATTAATAGATAAATGTTAATTGAAGAATACAAGAACATTCATTTTTATATATATAATAAAGTACATCTTTTCTACAAAGATAAGGAAATAAATAGCTAGTAATTGTTGCTAAAATGGGATTTTAATAATCAGTTAATTCATTGCACTTTCATAATGTGGAACATTTGATAAAAATCTTTTAATTATCTTTACACAATATCTTTTCATATTTCTGAAGAACAAGAGCTTGCATGAACAATATTAATATACAAAGTAATTAAATATGTGGAGCCTTATGGACAGTCAGATACAGGTTTGAGCCTTAAATGCCTTAATCAGGATTTCTGACACAGGTGAATTTTTGTGAGACTCAGCAACACAGTGGTTTCGGGTTGAAAAAACATGGTTGTGGTATGGATAAGGACTGGGCAGAAGATCCTGAAGACACAATAAGTGAGACTACACAAGTTAACAATAACAACAATTTAATGTGAGAGAGACTCCTTTACATTCATTTAACATATCTTTTGGAAGGTTATCTTCCCAAAAGATAAGTTAAATAATCAATACCTTATCATTGATTGATAATTGATGGTTTTCAATGGCTTTGATTCAGGTCTCTGATGCTGACGTACAGGATGAAATGATCAGTGTCAACAGTGTTGTAACTTCAGGAGAAGATGAGGATATCTCATTGGAGACAGACAGTGAACGGATGGAGGAACAATGGGAAAACATCAGTGGGAGAATAAGGGGGAAAACTTGGTAGCAAAGAATGGACAAACTTGGATGAAGATGGCAGTGAGACAGATGTGTCAGGAAGAAGACTCCAGCCCTTTATTAGACCTGCAGGTGTTTTATGTTATGAAATCCATCTCCTCCTCCATCAGTCCGAAGATGGGCTGTCTGGACCTTGATATGATTCTTCTTGGCCCAGGTTTCTCCCTTGGATCTTATCTATTTTTGATAGCCCAGGTTGTAAATTTTGTAACTGTCATTCATATAAAGGTTATTTTTGATTTGGTTTCCAGTGCAGTCCTCTTATCTCCATGTTTTATGATAAATATGGTTATTCTAATTCTTAATTATCATTTTGGTATGTGATGTTTTTCAAAAATAACTGAAATATGTGCTGTTGATTAAATTGTTTTCGTCCCTTGTCAGAGCATATGATCCTTACAAATATCATCATCCATATTTTCATAAGTCTATAGATGAAAGTTATATCAGTTATTAATGTATCATGAAAGAAAAAGAAAATAATGTAGGTATGTGAATCAAGGCTCTCTTTTTAACATTAGAATATTGTAATGGTAATCACATTACAATCATTTTCAAGGATAGAAAGATTTCCATTTTATACTAAAGAAAGATTATCTTCTTATTTAATTTTATTATGGAAATGAAATTACAACAAACTACTTTTGTTGTAATTGTAATTTTACTGTTATAATTTATTATTTTCCTTCCCTTATATTTAGACTAATAGTATATTCAACCAAATAGTATTTTTATTGAAGATTATAATAAAATTCTCATAATTTTCTCCTTTTATGTTTTAAAATATCAAAAATAGCATGAAAAGGAAAGGAAGCTATGCAAGTAAATATAATAGAATCTAAATGCTAAGTAAGCAAGAATTATTATCTGCTTGTTATACACTCTGTATGCAAGCAAATAATGCAAATAATCCTTGATTTACAAAGCCTCAAATTTCATGGTTTTAAAATTACGAAATTTATACCTTTTATAGATTTTGTTACTGTTACATACAATTTATATGAATTTCCATGCATTTCTAAAAGCATTTGTAAATAGAACAAAAGAGATCATCTGAATGTCTCTTCCTCTTCCAATGAGAATTGGGTGAAACTTTCAGAAACTGACCACAGCACATAAAAGGAGGAATAGAATTCTTCAATAAAAGAGAGAGATGATTTAGGCAAGAGCTAAACTCAATAGTATAGCCCACAGGGAAATAAAAAGCGAGAAGTAATAGGTAAAAAAAAAAAATTCTAACCAGGATAAGTGGGTTAGAGCAGTAGTCTCAAACTCAGATTGCCTGCGGACCAATTGCAAAATTCTGTTGTGTACATTTCCTTCATTTCCTTTCAAATTATATTTTTAAACAAAATTACAACAAAAGGAAACTATTTTAACGATACCATAGTTACTGATAGTATAGCACATTGAGTATGATATGCTTTAAAACTTTACATTCTTATTTTAATTAACATTAAATTATAATAATTTTCTGACTGTAACATGTATTTAAACAAAATAGCTAAAACATCTTCACAAGCTGTACAAAATTGCTTTATGTGCTGTTCTAATACTCTAACACAGTGGCTGTAGTTTGTGACCACTGGATTAGAGCACTAGAAGGAAAGAGAAGACTGCAACCAACATCCCCACAGATGCTCATGAGTACAAGCAGCTAGAATAAACAAAAAAATACACAAAAATATAAAACAATAAAAGATAAAGACAGATTAAAGAACAGATGTAAAGTTAATCACTACAGTCTTCTTATTTTATCCTGAAATACTGGAATTCTACTGTGGTGAATTTTACTGAAGTGGAAACAAAGAATCTTGGTTCACTCAGCAGAAAATCATAGAAGAGTTCCAAGAACACAGAGCAATGCAAATATTTGATAAGAGATGACAACAGGATAACTAATGGAATTAAATTTATTTACACTATTCTACATAGTCGTTAGATGATGAAGTGAACAAGCATTTCACATATACAAAGCTTAAGAGAGAGAACTAAAAATTTCCACATGGTATCAAAGGCAAGCAACTTTTAGAAGATGAGTTGAAGTACTTTTACTAATTTGATCATGAGAAAGATATTACAGAAGGAAACAAAGCCCAAAAAGTTATAGTAATTCTACAAGATAAGTGACTTCAGTTGAAATTGACCAGCAGATCACAACTAAGACAATATCCACAATTGTTTCCTGTTTGTGCTTTGTCAGATACAGAAAGTGATTTTTAAATTTTATATATTCTGTTTTGTAAATAATTATGAGTCTAAAACATCTGTTAGTCTGCACAAGAAAACAACAAAAAGTTGCATAAAATTCTAACAATCAATGAAAAAATGAAAGTTATTCATCATATGGAGGCTGGGATTATTGAATGGAAGTTTGTAAAGCTTTAGGTTTTGCAACTTTGACAATAACAATGTAACCTCTCAATCAACCTGGCAAGAAGTAGAAGCGAGACCATTCATTGACAAGCCTGCAATGATAGTATACAAGAGGGGACCCAAAAATAACCGGACTTTTGCTCTGAAAAGTTAATTTATTAAGTTTTTTACAAAGTTCTTTCAGTCTCCTTTAAAGTAATCTCCATTAGAGTCAATACACTTGTACAGTCTTCTTTCCCACTGTTTGAAGCACCTCTGGAACTCTTCAACTTTGATATTGTCCAGTGCCCACTGCGAAGCTGTTTTTACAGCCTCTACATCATCTAAACGCTTCTCTTTTAGATTTTTTTCATTCTTGGGAATAGAAAAAAAAAACACACAGGACTAGGTCTGGCAAATATGGAGGGTGAGGAATGATAGTCCATCCTTGAGAGCCCAAATAGCGGTTCACAGACAAGGCTGTATGTGCTGGGGCATTGTCATGATGGAGGAACCAGTCACCTGATCGCCATAGTTCTGGGTGTTTCCTCCGCACATCGTCCCGCAAACATGTTAAAACTTCCGAATAAAAAGTGCTGGTTAATAGTTTGACCAGGGGGTACAAATTCCTGGTGTACAATTCTGCGAACATCAAAAAAGACAATGATCATTGTTTTAATGTTTGACCTCACTTGTCTTGCTTTTTTGGTTGGGGAGATCTGGGGGGTCTTCCACTGGCTAGAACCTTGCTTGGTCTCGGGGTCATATCAGTAACACCAACTCTCATCATCTGTAATGACCTTGGTCAAAAAGCTTGGGTCACTTTCAATCTGATTTTTTAAAATCTAGGCTCAAATTCAGATGGATGGTTTTTTTGATCCTGTGTGAGCAGGTGAGGAACAAACTTAGCTGCAATACCTCTCATTTGCAAAATCTGTTGGCACGAGCTCCAACTCACTCCTCTCTGTTCTGAAATTTTGTCAATCATGAAATGATGATCCTTGTTGATTTTTTGGCGGTTTTTTTCAATGTTTTTGTTGTTTCGAGATGATGAAGGTGAGATGAGTGTTGAAGATCTTCAACACTCATCTCACCATGTTTAAAGCGTCCAAACCACTCAAAAACTTGTGTACGGCTCATAGCATCCTTCTTGAAAGCCTGTTGAAGCATTTGTTAAGCTTCTGTTGTCGATTTTTCAAGCAGGAAACAAAATTTCAAACACATTCTTTGTTTCTTTAAATCTGCCAAAACTATTTGGCAGGTGGCAAATGAGAACGGTTGAGAACAACAACACTACGATCAAACTTTAACTTCCTACACAGACGCTGTTTGGGCATCTGATTTGGGAAGATCTCTACTAGATTCACCTAGTGGGAGAATTCTCTACTATGCCTAGAAATGGCCGTGCGCTTTCAGTCCGGTTATTTTTGGGTCCCCCCTCGTATCTTGTCACAAAAAAGTTTCAGCGAAAGATTTTTTGTGAATTTATTGTTGTATGAATTTTTTCATTTGTAAAATATTTAATTGCAGTATACAGCTGTACTTTGTCAATAAATGTCCTGATTTTTGTGTGTATTTGTGTCAAAAATTAATACAATTAGCCAATTTATGGAACTTTTGTTTTTGGAATATATCTCATTACATTCTATAGTAATTTTACCTCAAATTATGAAGTTTTGAATTATGAACCAATATGGCTGGACCTAATCTCAACATAAATCGAGAGTTATCTATATTTATAATTTATATACGATAACATATAGGATACAAATTTCAAATAACATATAGCAGTGATTTCCAAACTTTGTGTCTGTGCCCCCTTTTTTCATAAAAAAAAATAAATGATATGCCCTTATTTTAAAAAATTTTGTATTTATAAAATTAGATTGCTATTAAAACATTCTATTTGCAATTTGATACTACAGAACAATACACCATGTTTTGTATAAATAAAGTTCTTATGCCGGGTGACTATAAAATAACGTGAGGTGTTCAGAGCCCTATAATCTGTCATGTATTGGGTAAAATATAACAAAATTTAGTGGATGTACACAATGAAACATGCTGTTTCAATTTTGAAACAGCACAATACATATTGGCATGTATTGCTCAAAAACTTGATGTGTTCTGTCTCATTTGGCATTTACACATTCTACATTTCTGCAGTGTTACCATCTCCCTGTTGATGACTTTTGGTACTAAATTTTTCTTTTGAAATTGAAATTACATGTTCTAATGAGTATATCCACCAAATTTTAATACATTTTGCCAATATTTTATGGCCACCTGGTACATAAAAAATACATATTTATTATGGTGTAATAATTTTAAATACAATTAAACAAATCTTACAAAAAAATGAAAAATAGAATACATATTTAACACAAATATAACATTTAATGTGATTTGATGGGCTTGTTTTTCAGCACAAATTCTCTCAAATTGGGGTGTCATTGAAGATAATGTTACTCACAATTCTTTTTCAATCACTAAATGAGATCAATGTTTTGTCTTTAAAATAGTTACAGCAGAAAGTTTCTGGGTACATGGATATATGTTCTTATTTATAATTCTTTTGCTGATTCATTTTTTCAACACAAATTTGAATTAATTTTTTGTTTGTCTCAAAAAAATGAATGATGCTTTTGTTAATTCTTGCATGCTCTTTGCAATAGACTAATACCTCTTAGTGGAGTGTGCCCCACAGTTTGGAAAACTCTGACATATAGGATATAGGACAATCCCATATGAATGACATCAATTTCAGGTTAGTTAGTATTTTTGGACAATGAAAAAGTAAGAAAAACTGATTGGCATAAAATCAGGTAATTTTTATATAGCATACATAGTCAAAATATTACTTCCAAGTTATGACTCTCTAATTCCTTCATTGTGGCTCTCTTTCTTCAATAATCAATATTCATTATGAATTTTTAATATTATTTTTAATATAAAACAAATTTCTAATTGCATGAAATGGTATCTGTCATGTGATATACACAGTTTACTATTGCAATGTTGAATTAAACTACTTTATTTACTCTTTCATTTTGTATGAAAATGCTAAATCTTGTAATTGTATAATTCATTTACTACCTCATTTGCTGTTTTTGACATTTGAAAATTGCAGTGGAATTTGAAATTTGTTCCAAAATCAAAATACTACCTTAAAATTATTAGCTGATTTATTTCACTTTTCAATGTGACTTATTTTTGTAAATCTCTGTACTAATCTATGAAATTTATCAAATTAAAGCATTGTGCATAATTCAGGAATTAACAGCTTATAGAAATCAGCATTTAAACAAATAATATATTGGTGTCCAAAATAACAAGGACAAATACAAAAACATGAATAACTTATTGTAATAGATGGTCTAAAAATTAGGTTAATCAGTTTAATTAGGTTAAACTGTTGCAAAATCTAAAACTGGTTATCAATTTTGTATATTTTATCATTATTTTTTATTTTTGAAATTAAAGTATTCTCTCTATGTATTAAATAAATAAAAAATGCAGAATATGCATTTAAAAATTTTTTATTTTCAGGAGGATGGAATTAAAGTTCATAGGAGGCGGCGTAGACGTCGCAGATTTGAAATAGAAGCTGAAAGAGGTATTGTAAAATAACAGTTATTTTAGTATGATATATTTTTATGATCACTTTGCCATTATTATTATTATTATTATTATTATTATTATTATTATTATTATTATTTAAATTTGGTAGATTTAAACACTACATTTTCATTTTACTTTTTTTTTTTTAATATAAAGAATCATTGTATTTGACTTCAATGATGTGTTTTAAAATAACTTTTATAGATTGATGTTTAGCAAAAATGAATAAATATGAGTTCTCTATAATAAATTGATATTGAAGTTACTTTTCTTATTTTAATGGAGAATTGGTAGACCAAACTTAAATATCAGTTCATTTTTTGTTATATAAGTTGGGTGGCCAACAAGTCGATCTCGAAGCCAATTTTGGTTGATCGCTAGTGAAGTCTTAACTTAGAAACCGATTAGACTACACGATAAATAGAGCACTAATTTAGGACCCTAGTTAGGGCAGCAGTAAGGGCGTTCTGTTTACACTGCTAGACCAGGACACACTTCCCACTTAGAGTATGCCTATGACAACAAGTCAATTGCGACACATTTTAAGATAAAAAGTAGATCTTATGTACACAAAAGTTGGTCACCCCTGATATAAGCAATAACAATAATTGTATTTTATATAATTGATTTATAACAACATTAATGTTGAATTTGAACTTTTGAAAGTCTTACAAATCATAAACAATATTTCTGTCTTGAATTACCATATATACTCATATATAAGCTGAGGTTTTCCCCCCCAAAAAAAATTGAAGTGGGGGGTCGGCTTATACATGGGGCAAAAAAAATCAACTTTTTTTTGGCTGGAGAAATTGAAGTAATAAGCAAAACTACAACTTATTGAATGTCTCCTGAAGACCAGAAAGGAAATTTTGTGATAATTCATTTAATACAATAACAAGTAAAATTTTATCTTATCCTGAAGCAATCGAGCAGATCAAGCTACTGACTCTAACCTGTGTCTATATATCTTAATCAGATAGGCAATGAAATGATGTGATATAATATGACACGAAAATTCTCAACACTCAATCAAGATTCTTACTAATGATTCATATTTGGGTGAAAAAATGTATTTATTTTTCATTATTATTAAGAATATTTTAATCCATTTGCTAATAATTGATAAATGCTTATTATATTTAATTAAAGTAGGTTAAAATGTAACTAAAATAATGTTTAAAATAACAAAATAATAATAATTTAAAATCTGTACTGAATCTTGTATTCACCTCAACCTCAGAACAGAATGCTCGGTAGTTGCTTTCTCCTAGCGGCTTCATCGGTATTTATTGTGACTGTACATAATTGGTGCATACTTCAAGCTAATTTATATAACATCATCTTATAACTTAGTTTGTTTCTAGTTAGATGTTCATGGTCTTTTGATTAAAATAATCCTATTGACAATATGACTATACTGACCACTCTTCAAATCCAATTTGGAATTGGTACTAATTTGCATACTGCTAGACAATGACAATTATTTTCAAGATGACAGCAAGTTTGAATGTTCGTAAGGATTGTTGGTAGAGGAAGTGGACCATCCTCAATTAAAAAAAAAAGATTCAAAACTCAATTTTTAATCTAAAGGAAGAGGATCAGTGGTATAGACATACCATTGATCTATTCCAGGCATTGGAAAACCAATGACAAAAGTGCACCAGAGGAGACAGTTTACTTGGAAATATAAACTCATTCACATTCACAACCTAATGGTTGACGGAATTGAATGCTGAAAGCATATAAATCAATTGGAAATGCAGAAAACAGAGTTAAACCATTGGAAACAACAGAAAATATCCAAAAAATCAGTATTACAGGAAATAGTAGTGGGAAACAGATGGTAAACTCTATGGAATCAAGGCACTAACCCTAAAAAAGATAAGCAAACTGAGGAAACAATAAGAAAGACCATGGAAACAAAGCAATAGCCCTATATTAGTTAAAGAAATTAAGACACAACTAAAACCTAATAATAGCTTAAGAGACGGAAAGAAAACAAGCTAAAACCTAATGAGAATTTGGTGATTGCCACTGAATATGTTGGTGAACTTTTGTGAGCACCTTCAAGTGATTTTCAAAACCTCAACATTATCATCATCCTCACTATCACCATCATGATCAATTAGGCTTAAATGTATAAGTGAAATTCACAATTTATTCCAAGAGCCTGATAATTACTGAAAAGGTTACTGACTATCAATTAGTTTATATTGTTAGAGCAAATATTATATCTATTAATTGCAAAGCTTGCTTTGTTGCTTGCTGATTTCTTGGTTTTTATATATGTTATATGTAATCAATTAATTCATGCAAAAAGTTTCTACATGAATCAAACTAGGTAAACTGGATATATTTAAATTCGATGTACAGTCTGTTTAATAAAGGTGTAGACGTTGTTCGTAGAAGCAGCAATGACAGGAAGTAGATCACTTACAATGTCTGAAAATACACAGCATGGCTGCCTGTAATGAAATTGACTGTTCTTGTTGCCTTATAAACGGAGGTGGTAGATTGCATAAAGGGAAAGAATTTCGATGACATAGGTGACATGATTAGTTCCTGATACATTTGTTGCTGTATTTTTCAATCAGTTTAATTTTTATAAAACACAAAAAATATCTCCTTACAATTTAGAAAATCATATTAATTTAATTAAGATTAACTTCTATTAATATTT
>WUQG02026844.1:0-11187 GCA_011317285.2 Androctonus mauritanicus | reverse complement strand
TATATGCAGCATCACAGATGTGGAATAATCTGAACAGCAGCATAAAATTTATATTAAGAAAACAATAACAAATTTACGAATGTTTTTGAAAATAAGATGCTAATAAAAAGTAATTTTTTAATGTAGACTGCTGTAGTTATTGCATTAGAAAAAATCTATCTTTGTATTAGATCCTAAGTACAACTTGCAGCTTTAATCCTATGTAGCACCAAAATAGGTATCACTATAACCAAATTAGGTACCTGAATCACGAAATTAGGTGTCTTCTCAAGGTGTTTGCAAAAAATGTTTTAATGCAAAACTGTTTAACAATGTAAAGGTATCAAATTAAAAAAAATGGAGGTAAGATATTGGGGAACAATCTTTTGTAATTTGGCTTCTTAAATACACTTTGCACACAAGTTATCATCAAATTAGGTTAATTTACGCTATAGACTTAATCGCTTTAGAAATTTATGCGTAATAAATATACCAATTAATTTGAAAGGAATTAAAATGTAGAGTAATATTGCTAACTTTAAATATTATACACCCGTGGGACATAAACTTTATTTAAACGATAAAAATCTTAAATGAAAGATTTCGAATGATATAAATATAATTAAAATTTGTAAAAAAAATATAAATAAATTTGATTAAAATATAGTGCAATGCCCTTCACTATAAAGCCAGTTCGAATATAATCTGATAGAGATATTACTTTCGAAGAGATTTCAAGATAATTCCATAAACATGTAATAAAATTGCGCTTATGTATTAAATTCAACATTTAAGAACAGTTTAAATAAAATTATAATATGCATTTTAGTATTAAAAATACTTTTAATGGCTTAAATAACCAAGTTGATAAGTAAATTTCCGAATCTTGATTCCTAACGCAATCTTGCATTTATCGCGATCGAATTTTTCGGAACCACATATGAATTTTACTGCATGGTTTTATTATATATCAATTCAATTGGGAAATAATTGAGAATTAATTGCTTCATTAAAAAATATAGATTATAAAAAATGTTAATTATTCGTCAAAGCAGAAGATTTGTAACATTTATTTTATTAAATAAATTGTAAGCTATATTGAAAATTAAAGCAAAATTCTTTCTTCGATTAATATATATTTCAACATACAGCTAAAAAAGCAATTTTATTTATTTTTTTCATTAAATTATGTTTTTTTAAAAAAATCATTTATTATCAATTTCAACCCTTTATGTATAGTAATAAAAATCTATAAATTATTGTTAAGTATAAAAACAAAGGTATAAAATAATATAAATTTAGTAAGAAACAATTTTATGTTGTTGCATGGGGATACCGATGATCTTGCTATCGAATGTAGGGATGTGTTGGAAAGAAAGGAGAACACGTGTTAACTGTAAGAAACGATACTTTATTTTTTAACAAGAACAACAGAATTCCACTACAATAAAGAAGGAGATAATTTACACCAGATGTTGAGATGGGGACTAGAAAACATAAATAAACACACGCGAGAGGTTGACTCGCTAGTTGTGAATGTGGGATGTTCCAACATTTTATGTGATTTTTTAAGTTTAGCAGCAAAAATTGTTAGTTTGAAAAATAGAAGTCTTCAAAAAAAAAACAAATGAACTAAATGAGCTTATTTAAGATGAATGATAAATCTCATAAAATTTCATCATAATATGTAAAAAGAAAAATTTACAATTACAACTCATTTCTTGAGAATTGATAAAAAATAAAATAATTAAAACAATAAGAATGTTTCTTTAATTAATTTTTTTTAAATTTTACAATACCTTAAGATGAATTATAATAAAAGAATAAATAAAAAAAATTAGTTGTTTAAAGAGAAATATAAAATTTTTCCATATCACGAGATGCAAGAGAGAATAATTTATAAAACTAATTTGCTCCATTGAAGTATATTTTATTACATTCTTTTTATTTACTTTTTAATCAATCTATTCTGATTAAAAAGTAAACAAAGAGAAACATATTGATTAGAAAATATGAGAAATAAATATTATAAAATATATACCGAAGTGTATTGCACGTATTTTTCTCTTTTAATAAAGTACCGATTCAACAAGTGCTATTGTTAACGATCGATAAGCGTTAGACTGTTTTTGTTCTACTCTATATTGAAGGTGAAAGGTTAAAGGTCAAAGATTTGTATTTATCCTGTCATAAAATAATCTTACGAACGAAACGTTCGATAAAAAATACAAATTACTTTGCGCTGAATGTTTTCGAAAATGGTGACATTAGATAATTATTTTTTGCCACTTCAGATGTGGGCAAAACAGTTTTATTTGCCAATATAACAAGAACATTAAGTTTAATGCAATTGTTTTAAAACAATAATTAAATATCACTGAAGAGGAAATTTAAATTCTAACTGCGAGTTATCAGCACAAAATTATTTAATTTTTTTTTTTTTTATTTCTTGATAAGAATTACTACTTTAACAACAAAACTTGTTTATTGTTTGCAGAGAATAAATTATGATAAAAATATTTCTATTAATCAGTGAAACATGATTGAGAAATTCTTGTTTAAATTATAAATCTAGGCAGATTTCTGTTGAATCGTAAGCAAGCGGAAAATGAAGATAAAACAATATTTTTAATTGAATAAAAATAAAATTTAATGATAAATTTTATAAATTTAATGGTAACTGTCTTATTGTTACAGATGTTATCAATTTTAATTAGTTAAATCTATCTTTTAATACAGTTTGTAATTTTCTACGATTGTACCTATCGCAATATTTTCACAATATAAAAGTATTGAAGCTTATTTTATATTAATGCAAATTTTTTACTTATATTAAAGCAATTTTTCAGTTTGAGTTCCTGATTAATGCAGATTTCTGTAGAAAGTAATAATAGCAATAATGTTTTAATGCTATTTTTCAACACAATACTCTCAGTTCTTTGGAAATTATTGCAACAACTTGAAAGAAAAATTTAATTAAAGTAAAAAATTAAATAGCAGTGTCTAACTTTGTGTGATAAAAGTATCGTAAATAGTATTGGAACACATGCACATGGATGTTAAATAATAGGAAAGTGATTTATATATTTTCTACATTGTTTTCTGTCCTTTATTCATTTTCTAACGTAAGGCAACGAAACTGTGGAGAAGAATAAAGTAGAATATTCACTTCAGCTACATCCTGAAATATACTGATTTACGATTAAGGAAGTTCGTTGTGTTAATAAAATTCTGTGTTTATTTTTCATCACATTTTTTATAGATTATTTACAAAATTCTGCTTAATCTAAAATTATTCTTTACTTTTTAATGACAAAACTTAAGAATCATTAATGTCATATTATTAACATAATATTATTTATTACTTTTTTTCTATCTATATCTTTCTAGTTTTCAATGTACTAATATCAAGGATTAAACATTTTTATAGTAAACAGGTAAGAATTGATAGTTTACTTTTTTAAAATTCCTTTTTTTGGGAATAATTAAAGGATCAACACTATTTTTATCACATTCACATTGACACTGTTGAATGTGATAAAAATATATTAAATATCTTCATAATTGTTGCTATTAAATTCTGATAACTATATAATAATTCTTAGCTATTAATTAATTTTTCCCTTAATAAATATTCCCTGTAATGAAGCTTCAGAAGATTGAATGTTCATAATTTTAAACAGACAAATCTACAGCATTAATTATGTTGCTTCGAATTAGAATTTAATAGACTGATTGCTATGCTAAATTCTATAAAAATCATTCAGGTAGTTCAAAAGTTATCATGGGGAAACTTTTGAACAATTAGAATGCTCTAGTAAATGTCCACCATTTTTTTATGATTGTAAACAGTTGGATAATTGATATGTGGTTGAGATCATCTTCAATGCTTTAAACGAAATGATAAATTTCATTAAAAAATCCAATGAATAATTTAGAATATATTAAGAGAATATACCAGAAATCTGAACATCCGCCATTTTTAAATGACTTAAAATGTAAACATTAATTAATGCGGTGTGAAGGTATAATGGTAGAATATCATTCCCAAATTTCACGAAAATATGGGAATTAATTTGAAAATTATTAGTAAGAGGTATACAGAGAGCATGGCTATTTTAGAAAACAAAAAAATTTTACCGTGTTTATACATATATATAAAAATACAGTAAGTAGAATTTAATAAGAAAAACTTTAAGTAACGTCTGAAGAATTCTGGAAAATATTTAATTTCCGCTTAAAACAACAAAATTAATTAAAATGTCTACTTTATCTAATTTAACAAAAAATATTGCGTAAAACAGTAAAAGTTAAATTATAAACTTCAACAAAAGAATGTCGACAAACGAGGAATAGCAAAATTAATAGCCGTGCTACTAGTTTTAAAATTAAAGTAATTATTGAACTAATGTTGTTGATACTTTATGAAATGAAAAAAATACTTATTTATCTTATCAATACTGAAAACATAATCATATTATGTTTTTTCCTTTCCAAGCGAAATCATTACATTTTGTACTCCTGATTAAAAGTAATCTTCTAGATAAATGACGAAATTTTACAATTAGATATTAAAAATTTGCTTAAATTTCTGATATAAATTGAATTTCTTCTTACATTTCCTGATAAATACCATTGGATGGCGACAAAACACTTTAATAAAGTGCTGAAAATCGATTATTGTAGAGACTCAACAGTCGACATAACTATATCGCATTCTTTATCGCTGTAGCTAACGGATTCGGTAAACGAGAGAAAATATTGCTATGTCTGCAATTGTAATTTTGATTAAATTACTTTGATATTTATAGATTGAAGACTGATGAGATGTATATTTTAAGCATTATTAAATAACTTTAAAATTATACGCTTCATATCGTGTAACTGGTAGATAAAATCCAATGTTCGTATGAGAGTACAGTAAATCGATCATGTAAGCATTATTGACCATTGTTAACAGAATTTATTCGATTGTTATTTATTCAATCAGCGTAATTAATAGTCCGGAGGACCGCAGTTGAGCGTAACTGCTAACGTTGTAAGTTATTGAGTTATCACAACTGGGCAACGAAATGCGATCAATTGCGAGAAAATAGCACTATAATTGAGTAGTTCTGAGAGAATGTCAAATAGCTAGAATATTACTACCACATGCATTTCAAACTATATAAATTTATCTAAAATAAGGCATTTCTAAATATTCCATCGATATTGTTTAAAGATTATGATTATTTAAACAAAATATCGAACATTTAAGAAGAAAAATTCCAATATCAATAACTAAAATAAAAATTATGAAATGCATTCATTCTAATATTTTAATATTTTATGCGTTAATTAATCTTCACTTAACAGATTATATTTAATAAATAAAAAAATATGTTTTACGGGTAAAAATTTACTTCACCCCGAAGCGATCGAGCGCGTCGCGCATTTATAGCAGTCTTTTTTAATGTATGCATCTCCATACCGCGATTAGAGGTCAATTAGCACGAATCTTTGATTTAAAGATTCGTGTTAGTCGGTCTCTATATCGTGGTTCGGGGGACGCATGTATATATTCATTAAAAAAAACCTATATATATATATATATATGCGCGCGACGCGCTGCCGGATGCGACGCAACGCGGAAACTCTCGACAATGCAATCAATAAGGTTGGATTCGACAGCGCGACACGCTCGATTACTTTGGGATGAAGTAAAGTTTTTCCATTCCTTTTTTATATCTTTAAGGCGAGTTAAAAATACTCGTAAGAGAAATTTATAAATGTCTTATTTTTATACGTTCTCTCTTGTTTAACTTGTAGTTATTTCTCACAGTGGCGGAACTTAAAATTTTTGGATTCCGCAAAAATTATCCGGGCTCCAATTATATATATATAAAAAAAATAAATTTTTATCTATTGATAGATATATTTTTATTAAAAAATAACAAAAAAGAATAAAATTGCAACATTTAAAACACAGTAAAAAATTATCAAAAGAAATTATATTTAAAATTTAAAATCTTTCCTCCTGGATTTTAAATTTGCAAAATCTCTAATCATATCTTTTGTTCCCATATTTTTGGCTATTGCTCTGATACAATGAATGTTTCACTCTTTTCGTGGTGTATTTCATTTTTATTGTATTATATTGTTAATTTAAAAAAAGGATTAAAAAAAAAATATAAACAAAGAGGATTTGAATCCTCTATAATTCTGGATTCCCGCGTTGCAAGGTCCGGCGCAATGTAGTTCCGCCACTGATTCGCCATTTGTAAATAATAATAATAATAATTAAATGGAGAAATGTCCGATTTTAAGAAATCAGGTAACTTATGACATATTGTTGTCAGGTGAATGTGAAAATTAAATTCGACTTTAAACTTTATTTCGTAATTTCAGTCATTCACTGTTTGCAGAAACTTTGAGCTGTCATCCAAATTATTTTCTATTTCCTACGTATGCGAAGATTTATAATCGGAAAATAACTGAAATAAACGGAATTTAATTCTAAATATCGATATTAATTTACCACAAAATTAATAATCATTTATTAAAACGAAATTAATTACTTATTGTGTACTTTCGTCTGCACTGCTCTCGATACTGTTTAACTGTCTTCTAAGTTTAACAGTGAATGTATTAATAACCATTATGAAAATTTGATCAGAAATAAGTTCACAGAACACTGAATAATCGATAAAATATAAATATATGAAGAAAACTGTTTCTTTAAGAATGAGTACAGACTAGCAAAGACAAGAATTTTGGCGATCATTTATAAAGAAAAAATATTAAAATAGAGTGTAAAAAAAAAAAAAAATAACATTCGTGAAATAAAAATTTACATTTAATTATTATTCTCTACTAAGAAAATCTACTAAACGTAATTCAACAAGAACTTTTATTGAATTTTATCGAGCAGCTGTTTCGATAACTTAATCTGTAATATGGAAACTCTTCTAAGTTGTAGAGAGCATGATTTTTTTTTTGTTTTGACATTATTTATTCTAGAATCAATAATGTTATTTTCTTGATTTAATTAAAATAGAATTTTTTTTTTTTAAATTATTCAAGAAACATAAACATTATTATTTCTCAAAAACTAAATATTCAAGTTTTAATCATTTGCTTTTTTTCTAAAGTTGTTTAATTAGTTTTATCAATTAATGCAAAACATTATTGAAACAGTTAATCTTTAATTTATTTCTAGATTTAATATTAATCCAGTTTGCGAATCAGAATATAAATTTTGGGGAATAATCGGTATATAGGGGTGAGTTGCCTATTGCATACTGGTCACCTAAATCGTACCTGATAGCAATTTCTTTACATGCAGTCGGTATGTAACGAAATAGCTAACAGGTACGATTTAGGTGACCAGTACGCAACAGGCAATTCTCTCCTATATAAGTTGATCATTGACAAAAATAAACAAGGCATTTGTGCTATTGACTTATGGATCACCCTGTATGTGGACTTAATAATATTTACCATCTAATAAATTAAATAAAATTGATGTTTTAATTCTCAAAAATATTAATACCAGAAAACTTCAGAATAAATCCGCATGAAATCTTATGTTGGTTTAAAAATATCAAATTTATTTAAAGTAATCTGTTTTTATAATTAATGACATTTATCTTTATGTAGTTTTTGAAAAAAAAACAAGAGTTTAATGAGTATTATTACGCTCTAAAAAGCATTTATAGAAATATCTGATCGAATACTTGCAGAACATGTCCCCGTTCTGAAATGATTAAAAATGTCACATTAAAATATGTCACAAATGTTAATGAGAAGCTACAGTAGAACAATTTGATAGTCTGACATCAAATCTAAATTTCCATTTGGGAGAAATCCGAAAATTTTAAATTTCCGCCATTTTTTAAACGGACGATGCCGCCATTTTTAAATGGATGATGCTGTAAGATTAACTATGGAATTTTCATGAAAATCTAATTATTTGAAAAGTTTTTAGTGGAGCAAATAAGGCGATTTTACTAGGATAGGGAAAAACTGGGATAAAAAATCATTTAAAAGTAAGATTTAAACAACAACTTGTTTAAAATATTTAAAAACAATATAGGCCTACTTTATGATTTGGTTTGTAAATGGATAAACATATATTATGTAAAACTTTACCTTTTTCTGAACAAATTAATAATTCTGTCAGAGAAAAATTATAATTTCCTTCAAAGTAAAATATGAAAATTTTATCGTCATAATGTGGACAAAATATTATTAAATATTGTTAGTTAGGAAAATAAAATAAAAACACTTTGAAAGTAACTTTAGAATGGACACCTCACTGGTAATATGATAAGGCAACATTTTTATTTATTTAAATGTAAATAATGTTATGCTAAGTAAATTCATGCTGAAGTAACAGTTTGCTTTACTTTATCAATAATTCATCAAGTTAAATAAATCTTTTTGTGAAAAGTAACGAGATACTTACATAGGCTATATAATATAATTACCTATTCAATTTGATTTAAAATGATATATAGAAATAATTAAATAAATCTAGTGAAAGTGAGATTTTGATACGAAAAATTCGAATACATACATACCTAATATTTTTTAAATTTAAGAAAAAAACTTATAAATTTTAATTCGAATAAATTTTATATCAATAAATCTGTTAAGGTAGTGGAAAAAATTCGAGTTGTAAATTCGATTTTCAAAAATAAAATTATCTGATAAATAAGCACTCTATTCAAAAAAAATATAAAAAAAAAAAATAATAAACGTACTGTACTCATCTACCATCGATACATTCTCATATTTCGTACAAAATGCGATAAGAATCTTAAAAACATTTTATTTTGTATACAAGATGATATCGAATAAAGTACGGTATAAATATAAATAGTTTAGATATTAATAAATCATGATAGATAAATCTTTTGAGTTTTTTTGTTGTTGTTGTTGGATTTATTTTACAAATATTTTTAAAATATCTTTCTCCAGTCTGAACGGATAGCATCCATAAGTTTACCTTTTTTTATACTGAATAACTTTGTATTACGATTCATGTCGTTTAAAGAAATATTTTGGTTATCGGTTATCAAAGTACGACTAAATAAATTCCTTATACTGTATAGTGTTCTGTGGAGAGTTTGTAGTAAAAGGAAAATAAGCATATCATAGCATTGGTTCCTCTTTTTTTAATAAACAAAAAAAAACATAACGTTAGGCAGTAGCTTCTCGATAGTTTAAAGTGAACACAACCCTTCAAATTATAGCAAAGTGAGGAAAATATGATGTAATCATTCAAAAAATTATAAATTTATTATTTTACTAATGATAAAATTATGTTTGTGGCATATTAAATATACCTTATATTCTAAAGTAATAAACATATTTTTAAACATGGAAAAGATCTTTAATAAGGTTTTTGCTTTCTATAATCATTATTATTGTGTAAAATTACGCATTTTATCAAAGGCAAACATTAAATAGTAATGTCTTTTCCTTCTATTCTTTACAAAAAAAAAATATATATAAAGTTAGTGCAGGAAAATGATACGAAAATGGTATGACGGTTGTAGTCATTAAAGCGTAGAAAAATTTCGGATTATGACAGTTATTGCTTCCAATGAACATGTTACACACAAGAAAATTGCTTCAATAAATAAAGACAAATGCCTAAAAAAACACGTCCGCACAAATGATTTATATACACTTCAACTATATTTAATTCTAATAAATTAATATAGAGAAAATGATTAAATGTAACAAACTATCTTGGATTAAACGGAATTAAAACTGTCCCGTTTCAGTATTAAGCAAATTTGACTTTATCTGAAGATAAATTACAAGAAAAAAAATTAAAATTACAAATTATAAATATTTGAAAAAAAAAATTTCATAAGACATAAATATAAAATAATCTGATTAAAGTATTTATTATTAGCACTTTAATCCAGAAATCCGAAATTCCAAGCATTAAATTATTAGTTGTTATGAACTAGAGTTAAACGATACCTAAATTTAATAGATCAAAACATGTTAAAACCAGTTTAGACATGTTTACTCCATTACAATTATCGAATATTTAATATATATATTTAATGAACTCAATTAATTTTCTAAACAGATTTTCGTGAATTTGTTTTTAAATATAAGCAACATAAAAAAAAAAACAGCTAGAGATAAAAAAAATATTTTAAAAATCTTTGTTAAATTTTAATTCATTATAAACCAATTTAATTATTATCAAATCATAAACATAATTAAAAATATATTACAGACTATTTCGTTGAATTTAGAAATACTTGGATGTTCAAAAAATAAGCCAGAGTTAGGAATATTTCGATAAAAAGGAACCGCATTCTATCTGCTTTTGAATTTCCATCTATAAAGTTGATACGCAAGTCATTAGTATGACAAGTTTAAGCACTTTAACACGATTCACTTCGTTAGTATCCTTATCGTTATAGAACAACTTTGTCGAAGTATCTTTATAGGAGTTTATGCAATATCTTATATACGAATAATAAGCAAACTTACAGTAACATTTTCATATTTGAATTTAATAAATTCTTTTTTTTATGTAGTTTCAGGCTGAATAGAATAGCAGAAAGATCAATAAAATTTCTGATATTTCTATATTATTAATTTTGAAATAAGCAGCAAAATTTTTGATTAATTAAAGTACTATTAACTAATTTTCTGTACAACTAAATGTGGATAGTATTAGTTATAAATATTTATGAAGTCATGAAACCATAAAACTTAAAAATATTTAAACAAAAAATAATATATTTTGAATATTTAGTAGTTTGTCGATCGGTTCTATAAATTTATTTATTTATATTATCAGGATATACAGAAAATTTCCGGTTTGGATAACAAAATCTAACAATATGATGTAATAATTTCGAATTTCTTTTTGCTTTTTAAATTAATATATTTGCATTGTTGTCATTCCCAGAAGTATAAATACCAATATTCATAAAATATAATCGTGAATTAATTTTTCTTGCTATAAAATTAATAAAATATTTATTTAAATTCCTAAACCTATTATTATAATTAAGATATGGCAAAATAAGCAAGTACTACTCGTCAAAAAATAAAAAAAAAATGGATTCCCCTCTTTGAGAATATAGGAGAGAGTTGTCTATTGCGTACTGGTCACCTAAATCGTACCTGATAGCTATTTGGTTACATAAAGTCAGTTTGTAACCAAATAGCTATCAGGTACGATTTAAG
>WUQG02026833.1:0-11188 GCA_011317285.2 Androctonus mauritanicus | reverse complement strand
GTTTTTTTTTTTTTCACTCAAGTTTTTTTGGCCGATAGATTTTCGCGGTAATTATTTTATGTCAATATTATCATGTAACATTTCTTTTGAGTTATATTCTATATATATAAGAATTTTTTTTATTTATTTATTTTTTTCGCTCGATCAATATCGATAATAGGGAAGCCAAACTCGACTGCGATAATAACTTTTTAATGATATTGCATATTAATAAAATATTTTTATTATGCGACAAACAGAGAAAGTAAATCATTTTTCTGTTGTTTTTAGTGAAACAAGTAATGGATGATATCATTATTTACATGAATAATTCACATTATTATTATTATTTTTCCCCTTTATAAAATTCGAAAATGTAAATGAATTTTTGATGTTTTTAATTTTTCTAAGTATCGAATTATCTTCGTCGTATTAAATTAAAAATTTACGCGTTTTCGGAAATTATTATTTCCACCAAAATGGTTCAAAAATCGCCGAAAATATTACAGGAAAAAAAAAATATATATATATAAAATAAAATTAATTAAATTTAAAATCTCCTAATCTAAACGCATTAATATCATGATTTAGTCGTTATTTTGTTTTATTTTGTAACATTTAAAGCACTAGAACTGTTTTAGAATTGATAATCTTATCAATTAATAAGTAAAAATGACTTAAAATGCATTACAAAAATTCGAACTAATTAAATTACTTTGAATGATTTAGATTCTTGAGAGAAGTATAACACTTAAGCGAATTAAAGTTTCCACTTTAATTCATTTTAGTTTGAACAAGAAATAACACTTATCAAGGAAACAAGATTACCCACTTCAAACTACAGTATATACCTTTGTTTATGGTTAAAAAAAAGAAGGAAGGAAAAAAAAAGAGAATCATCGCAGTTTCCGGATAATAATAGCGTAAAACTCGACATTCTAAAACGCTTCTGTTCAAAAATAATCGTGATTAGTAGCTTAGAGATAATAATATTCCATCTAATTTTAAAGAAGATGAAGAAGAAGGAAGAGGAGGAGAAAAGAAAGAGGGGGAAAAAAAGACATTTTGCAAAATTAAATATTCATTTTTATAAGCTCTCCATTACTTGTGATGATATAACACTTATAAAATATTAAAAAAAAAATCTTATTTAGAATAAATTGGCGAAGAAGAAAATTAATTTTTGATTTATTTTATTTATTTAATTAAATTAGAAGAAAGTAGAAAAAAACTGAATAATAAATTTGTATATAATTTTTATTATTTGATATTTATTGAAATTTATTTTTAGTAAAAATAAATAAGAGTATTTAAAATTTTCTTTACTGTTTGTCTCTTATTATATAAAATTGTTTCCTACTCGTTCCCACATTCTTTGATTTGTAAGGGTCAAATTTTGCAATCTAACTTCCTAAGGGCATAATGAACTTTGGTCGAAATCGTTTCAGAGAGTTTGGACCATATTGGGATCGCGTTGAAAATATATCTTTAATCTTTTGTAAAAAAAAATCTTTTAAAAATTGCAAAATAGCATCGAAGCACTACGACACGACTCAACAGTTGATATGATTGTCCACATATATTGTATAAACAAAAAGAGAGAGAGAAAATGAGAAAAATTATGTGCCAGAAATGGCCGGGGCCAATCCAGCTAGTCTGTTATAAATAGCATAAAAACATATTTTTACGAAACAAACCCTAGACATGCTGGTTATGTGTTCCCAATTAATAAATTTTGAACTGATCAGTAGATTTACATGAAATTTTGTAAACATATTTTGCTATTAAAAGTTCTTTTACTTCTTTAATTCTTTCCGATTGCACTTTTAATTACACAGCTTCATTTCAATTAAAAAGGGAATGCAGTGGAGTAATTATTACAGTGATGCAAGTGATGCAGTCACACCAACGCCTGAATTTGATAACGTCCCTTGATAGAGATAAAAGGAAAAAACATTATTTTTCTCACTAGAGTCCACACTCCATTGGGAGGATGTTCTAACTTCTCAGATTCCAAGTTATGCCATTGGGAAGATGTCTAACTTCTCAAATCCCAAGTTTAAAATGGGGAATGCGTGGAGTAATTACTGCAGTGATGCAAGTAATGCATCACTGTACGCCACTGGGAGGATGTTATAATCTCTCAGATTTTCTATAATGATTTCGATATGAATGTAGAATTTGACTATTTGATTATCCAATCTCAGTCCCTCGGATTCTTCTTCAGGTTGATGACATATTTTAACCGCGCATTGTTAATCGTTCCAAAACAAAACAGTATATAAGTCTATGTATAGAAAATATGCGAATATTCTTCAATAACTTGTTTTGTTTCTGCTGGTTAAGTTAATCGACTTATTTATACCCAAATTTATAAAATAACAAAAATTTTTATCGATAAAATTGCTAAACTGGGCATAACGCCAATCTGATATCCGGGAATGCCCCGCTAAACCAGTATGTATGGACACTCAGGTAATATTAAAGAAACCAAAGAAATAAATGGCTGTGTAAGCTATTTTATAAAGAAATAGATGATTTGTTCCATAAAGAAACAAAGAAATAGATCGTGTTTAATTTGTTTTCTCAAGAAACAGATTATTTATTTTACAACTTAAAGAAACAGAGGATTTATTTCATCATTGTCACATTCTAAAATATCACAGAAATGTATGAACTAAAACAGAACAGATAAAAACCTGGTTTTATCTCTTTTACAAAGAAACATTCAAATTACCTAATTTCTTCGTATCTAATATGAATGTTAGTAGATTTATTAATTCAAAGATATTAAATTATAATTTTATTCAAATTTTTTGAAATTATTTAATTACGAGAGCTATAATGCCTTTCCTTATTAATTAGGAGCGAAAATGAAAAATAAATAAATAAATAAATGGCGTGTGTAAATAAATATTTATGAAATTTCTAAGAGGAGAAAAACAGAATTTCAGATAATTAAATGAGAAAGAATCCGATTATAAATAAGAGAGCTTAACTAATTGTTATCCTTAAAGCTTTTATCTTTGATTAGTTCCGAAAGAAAGAGCAACATTTTCGAAATTTCGCTGAATCAACAAAAAACTATTGCATTCCATTGTGTACGCTTTGATCTGTTCCGCTGTCAACTTTTGCTCGACTGAACTGTTTGATAAAAGACTCACGTAGTTTAGTTTTCTTTGTGGTTTTTTTCCTGTCTCATTCCCTTGTTTCCTTAGACATTTGTCTTTAGACAATCCTCTTCCTTCTATTCCCATCCTCGTCATACGCGTGTTCAAACTTTGTGACAGTTCTAATTGTGCAACCAAGGGAGAGCTTTAGCGACATCTTTTCGCTGTAACAGAAATCAATTTATCGACTGAGAACAGTGTGTTTTCTTTGATAAATCTGCGATAATCTGCTTAAAATCAGTAAGTAATGCATTCAAACCGTATTAAATATTGCTATAAATATATATATTTATCATAATCGTGCAATAATAACAAACTTTCTCGCCGCTGAAGTGAAGTATCAAACACGTATCCGACTTCATAAAAATTATATTAATTTTTCGAGTCTTGCATGGAAAAAATGGAGAACTTTAATCTTTTAAAAAATTGTAAATTTTTAAGTAACCGAGCTTAAAAAAAAATATTAGAATTTTAGAAAATCTCATCGATATAATGATTTCTGTATCTCGTTTTTTTCTATTCTATCGATGGTTGAAGTCAGAAAACACATTAAGTAACAAAAATAATAAGAAAAAACATAGATATATATTAAAGAAGTTTGAAATAATCAATATTTTTTAACTTATATGCACTGAAAAAAATAAATAAAAATTATATTCCGCAACATAAACTTTCCTAAATTTATTTTTTTTTAATATTTAAATTTATTAGGTAATTTTTTTTTGTTTTTTTTTATTTTAAAATTACACGACGAAAGTAGTTGTTCGCAAATGGATAAAACATGGATAGATTTTTTGGACAATAGCATAAAACCGACCATTTATTTTCTTGGAAACTAAAGCAAAATCCACCCAACTATGTTTTGGTAAAAAGGGACATTTGTAATCGAGGCAGTCCAGAGATACATAAGGAACACAGTGCGTGGATGTGGAAAATGTAAGAATTACGACAAAGATGATGGAGTTTAAGATATCGTTTACAACAGAATGATTCTGGTTATGGTCCATCCTCGTACAGATTGCCGAAAACACGCTTAAAAAAAACCACAGAATGATGCTTTCTCTAATCTATTTATATATATAACAGCAGTATTATCAAAATACATATTTTTTGAATAAAAAATAACCAAAATATATAGCATTTTACCAAACAACGTGCATAAATTTTTTTCCATTGTTTGCATTTACATATCAACAGAATTGCTCTCGATTTTCTTTTATTCCCCTTAAATAACGGCTATAAAATTTTTTCTTTACATAAATCTTATATATTTTACCGAATTATTCTAATGGTGTTTGCCAAGTCGAATGGTTTTTCTGTTAAGGAAAAATATCGTTGGGATATAATGTTGTCCACAGGAGAAATTTTCTCGTTATGGCTGTATATTGGAAGCGGCAGCGAAGAAAAAAAAAACGAGAAACGGAAAATAATATCAAAAAATCATAGAGCGTACATGTGACAGATGAAGTTTATGAGAACGCTCCATTAACTCGGCAAATCTCTATATTCTTCCATCTGAGGTCAGAGTTCATGAGAGAAATGTTATCTTTTAGTTATGGTCATTGTAACTGCCAAGCAAAAATAATAATAAAGATATCACAGAAAGTTTCCTTCTGAAGGCGTTCCTTTACTTAGCGATTTTCCTCATTTATCATGTTGCTATGATTACTGATATACAGTATACTCTATATATATATAAAGAAAAACAGAGGAAAAAAATAATTTTTCTTTTGTTCTTTATACTCTAGAGATTTCACTCTTCATTACTTTACAGACTAATTTGATTGAGGTGGTCTGTTTGTTTGGAGTTTTAACATCAATAAAAATTTTGCTCTTGGTTGCAGAAGCATGAAAGCAAGAAAGAAAGAATAATAATGATAATAATAATATAATAATTATTATTTTTAATTTTTCCTTAATAGTTACTTAAATATTGAAAGAGAAAACTGTTTAAATTTTATTCTGTTTAAGATAAAAATTATTAAAAATTTTATTTATTTAAGTAATGCATCGAATAAAATGATAGTAAATTCGATTAATCGATATTTATTAAAGATAAAATAATAAGAGTTCGGTTTTAATAACGATAAAATGTGTTTCTCTCTATATAAATCTGAAGAATCCGATAAACTTTATAAAGTTATCGGAAGATTATCAAAACTTTCACAAATTCGATTTTTCTCTCGAGTTTGTACGTATTCCATGTTTCTTTCTTCTTTTGGACAGGAAACAAAAACCAATTGAGCGGAATTGTGCAACAACAAGAGATAAGAGCAAAATTGCACACCGAATTCCGTAAATGGCTCCGTCGACAGCAATTAGCACCGACTGATAATCTTTCAATCAATCCATTCTTTTTCTCTGTGCCTCTGCAAGAAAGCCCATAGTAGCTATAAGAGTAGCAGTAAGAATTCTCTTTTTCTCTCATCTAGAAAACTTTCTATACGCGAAATGTCCAATTGTGGTTATGCCAGTTTCTCTCCAAAGTCCAATAATCCCGGATAACGTTAAGAAATGCCTCCGGTTCTGTGCTAGCTCACGAGGAAACGTGTAAATTTAACTGCACCCCATACACGTTCTTGAGCATTAATTTCTGTTTTCCTTATCTCCAAAATGTCTTCGAAACGTTTACACACACACACATATATATTTTTTCCTACTCGGTTACAGTTATAAACTCACGTGTTGGATGGATGTTTTGGCATGAAAATCCGTCCGTTGTAAATTTGACTGGGATCTCTTCAGATATTCTGCCAAGATTTTCTGTTCCACTTGTCATGAATAACTGCCGGATCTGGTTTTATAGATAGAATAAGAAGTTTACTGTTGTTTATCGCTTATATCGCTCTATTGACCATCTCGTAAAAGTGAGAATACTCTCATATATATATATATTAGTTTTTCTGGGCTTGGTTTAAAAAAAAAACTTTAAAGCTTGTTTAGTATCATTAAGTAAACGACTCCTTTAATTATTTAAGTAACTAGATTAACATCTAATTATTCCTGATGTTAGGAGTGTATAGGAAAAACCCTCACTTAAGTATTCCGCTGAGAGATTAAAATTAATGTGTATAGCTAGTTATGGGAGTGACTAAGAATGGGAGGTGCCGACATTTTTGCAATAAAAGATAGTAAACAGTAAAAATTACCCTTAATCAGCAAAAAAGTTATATTAGGGGGAAATTTTATTATCTTAACACTTATATATCTTTTAATATTTATTATTCTCTTCCTTCCTTACGAAAAGGTTGTAATTTTTACCTGGAATATCCCTAAAGACAACTTTAAGCTATAAAAATTTTTATTCTATTCTCGGCGGACGTGACGTTTTGATATCCATAAACTCCATTCATCGCTACTTGTATAAAGAAGGTAAACTCTACCTCTCTTACCGTCTTTATTTAAGAAGTGTCTCTTAAGTACCGAAACGTGTCAAGTCTTTATTTAAGAAATTAAAATATTATATATATTTATTTTTATAAATATTACTTGCAATACTCTTTTTGTGATTCCCCAGTCTTTTCATACCTTTGACAAATGGCAAAATACACTTATTTTTGAAAATTTTGCCAGTTTACTAAAGATTGTTTACTTTTGGTCATTATGATAAGGATGAACAACCAAAATACAAAGAATAGTATGCACTAATTAAGCGTAACGTCAGCTGTAGCTTACTAACTTATGCTTTCTAATAAAGCCAATATTTCTGCAGAGAGGGCTAAAAATGACACAATTTTTTTAAGTAATTTGATACAAAACACGTTTATACAACAGAAACCAATGAATTTCGCTTTATTTTAAGAAGCGAAAGAAGTATAACCAGTAACAACTGGAGACGTTTATTGGTTACTACAGCATATACCATTCTCGAATAACGTACTGTCTACTTTCGTCTTCTTACCAATTACATCTTCTATTTCCTTCTGTTCCAATGGACCGAATTCTCCAAAAAAGTCCATTCTTCGTTAAAGTGATTTATTTTCTTCTTTCCAAGTTTCAACTCTATACTTTTCTCCAGATAAATGAAACGTTAAACTCCAGCCAGTGGTACTCGTCTCGAATTATCGGACGTAATTCTTTATTATTATTACTTCTACTCAAATCAATCAAAAATCGATTAATCTAATAATACAAATCTAAAATATGGAATAATAATAATAATAATAATTCTTTTCGATTTAGATTCATGTAAAACAATTTTCGATAATATCGCGTTACAGAAAGCGCTTATCTCGGATAAGAGAAACGATCGCTGAAAGAAGTATATATACTTAACTTAATAGCATTTGCTCAAAATAATGAAAAAATATATAAATTTTTGCAGATAAAAATAGCATACAGGTAAAAATAGCAAACGTATTATTCGATTACAAATTTAATTAAAGAAAATACTCGGAGACATATTAAAAGAAGAAAAAAATTAATGGAAAGATAACTTATGCAGAATTATAGAAAAGCGTATAATGTTGTCTAATGCACGCAAACTGATCCTAAAATAGAAAATAAATCTTGCTTTTGACGTAAAGACTCATAAACTGAAAAGATTAATGCTGAAAACATCTATTTAAACCTTCGCTTAAAATAAAACAGAAAATCCTATGATGCGTGTTTTCCTTATCTACCTCTTTATATCCTTGTTAAATATTTTAATTTAAATAATATTATGACGATATTTGAACGTATCTATCGAGTGTAGAATATCTCTGGCAGACAGTCAGAACGATAGATCACACTATAAGAAGTAAGCCGAACTAAGAAATGAGTAAAAAGCATCAGGAGATAAATCAGAGAATATAAGAGAATGCGAGATAGTGCAGGAAAGATAACAAAACTAGTAAAACTCTAAACTGACTAGAAAACGATAAAGATAGGAGAAAGCAATTCTGAAGGATTAAATAATAACTTGTCAGTATGCGTCAAAACTTAGATAACATAAGTTAATTTTAGAAAGTTTCTCTTTACGTATATTTTAACCGGTTTAAATTTCTTTTTATTTTATATTTAAACGTATCTGGCGCGTCGATTTTTATGTTCTTCGCACAAATACGTATATTTATATATATAACACACATGCAACACACATATCTATATATATGTGTGTGTGTGTTGCAATGACATATATTGTCGTCTCTTTATATTTAGAAAAGCCATCATTCCTTTCATGCTCTGCACCAATAACTTTCAAATCAGTATTTACTCTACGGACAATTTCGCTATCATTCCTTTTGTGCAAACTCACAAATCCATTCGTTTGTTCTATTCTGTTTATTCAAATCAACCAATCAATCTGTTTACATTTTATTCAAATATCGCAAAACTTTCTTTCGTATATCTATTAGTTAACTATTATTTTTGTGTCAGCCAACGTACTTTGCACTATCATTGTTGCTGAATTTCTCTATAATTTTTTTTAAAACTAAAAATATACATTTTTGAAAAGCATTTTAAGTTCTAAAACCCGAAAAATGAGTGGCATTTATTTATAAAAAATAAATAACTCCCGAATCGCGTATCGCGAATGGCGCAAAAATGTGATTACAGTGGGAATTTTCGCATCTGATTCAAGTCTCTATTTTTTTTAATTATACATCAGGAATTTTTTATATATATAAAAAAACGGAATTTTATTCATTTTTTAAAGCACTAAACACACAAAAAAAGTTTCAAGAATAATTCACCTATTTTTAATTTAAAATAGTATTGACAAGCAAAGCACATCGCATAAGTTATCTTTTACAGTTTATAGAAGGGAAAAAAAGAGATCAAAAAAAAATTTTTCTGTTAAATCTACTTTTATCAGGAAGCATCGTAAGTTTTGTTTGAAGTATAATTTTTTTTTATTTTATTTTATCGAAGAATAACTCTAGCGCGATATCTTTAAAAGGGGGCAATTGTTATTTCCAGGAAATGAAGTTTAAGAATTGCAGAGGAAGAAGAGCGTTGTAGCAAAAGTTGCAAACTTAGCGAACCATCATAATCTTTGCGGATTCTTATCGATTATACTGTCTATCATCCAGACATTGAATTGGAAGTCCAATTGTAATTTGATGTGCTTTGTTGGTTAGCAGAGATTATTCTTCTTTGAACTTTTGTGGAGAAAGCAGCAGTAATGTTCTAAATCCCGTCAAAAAATTGCTGGCACTTTTCCAAATGCACAAGTAAACTAAAAAGAAAAGACTTAAAGAAGAAAGTTGTATTCTGCGGAAAGAATCAAAGAAATTTTCTGCTGTTGGACAAATGGAAAGCGTGATCGGACTAAAAGAGTATTTTCGTGCTCTTTACTCATATTCTCTACTGTAATATAAAGCAAGCAGTTTGTTTTTGAAAGCACGTACTTGAATATATTAATAAATAATTTATTATTCCACATATTCGATTTTAATTCTCTTTTCTGAATTACTGAATATAAGAAGTAGAAGGAAAAAATATATATATAGAAGAATGTAGATCCAGTTTCCATTTATCTTGCCTAATACAATAATAGAAAAACCTTACTGGTAGTCTGCGGGAAGTGGAATAATTCTAGTAGTGTTGTGACTTATTTATCTGAGGTTCTACAGATGTGGCTAACCTAAATTCCACAGAAGAGAATCAACAACTCTCATTATAAGGATGAAGAAGTGGAGGAAATACGGTTCGGGAGGATTGTTTGTGGAATGGTCGCAGGTGGTTGTAATTCTGACTATACTTCCCACTAGAGACATAAATGGAAGAAGTCCCAGGACAGCTGGACTCTAACCAGAATAATGGCTCCTGCTTGAAAGCTATGAGAAGTGAAATAAGACTTCAATAAGAAACATAAGGGGCTATTATCTAAATCTGCGACTTTGAGGTGTCAGAATTTTTACTGTGCTCTCTTGGCTTTTATCTAAAATAGTTTTCTTTTTATAAGGTGAATATTTAAAGTTTATATTTTCTCTTGTAATTTTTTTGTACTGTTCTGGTTAGTGATTTGCATCTCAGACATTATTTTTGTTTCTCTACGCAATTAAAAATATTTACGATCGCTTTAAAAAATTAGATTTTATATTCATGCGGCTAGAAAAATAATTTTATTTTCTCATTTTAAAGTACACGCTTCATTTTATTAAGGGCTTTCGATTAATTTAAATAAATTTTTGTATCGATAATTTAGGAAAACTCGGTGGAAAATTAGTTAATCTTTATTCACTAAACTTATATTAAGTGCATTAACATTTTAATTGCTTCGTTTCCCTTTATTGTTTAACTTCTGAGTCTCATAAGTATTCGGTAATGGTCAATTAACATTGGAATTTCCTAATAGTTCCAATGTTTCTCTGACAAAGAAATATTGCTGCTGTTACAGTTGCCCTTTTGTGGAGAAGATGTGAAGGTTTTAAAACATTCGGAAAAATCAATGCTAACAGTAAAAAAAAATTCTATTTCTCAAGTATAAAAATTAACTCGATCTCTTAAACAGCGAGGCAACTATTTAATCGAAAAATTTTTATTTTATTTTTTCCTGTGAGCGTATATAATATAAGAAAAAAAAAACAAAAAGAAAAATATTTTAATAATTAAATTTTAAACTTTTCAAAAGCCTTATAGCAACAGTTCCTAAAAATTTGTTTTGCATATTCGTAACATCTCCGGGCGATATCGTGCATCTTAAATGAGTAGATAAACTAAACTTTTATTAACAGAGTGTCTTTCTATTCATGAATAACAAATTGACTCGACAGGCACGCGTTTTACTCAAAATCGATAATTTATTTAAGAAAAAAAAAAAAAAACTTTTAAAAATATTCCTTCGCCAAATTAAAAATGGAGCCGAGAAGACCAATAATCATCGTATCGGTTTTGAATAGCTTACATAGAAATGTCAAACATTCTCTAGACGTTATCATCCAGTGAAACAGACTCGTGTCCCAAAGGGACGTGGCTTCTCCTCCTAATGAGAAGATTAACGGAGACAGCTGAGTTCCCATGTGACTAAAAACTCGCTGACAGAAAGCTATGGTGACGGACACAGATAACAATGACATAGATGTGGTCTGCCTTATATAAATCTGGAGAAC
>WUQG02026822.1:0-11189 GCA_011317285.2 Androctonus mauritanicus | reverse complement strand
ATTAAATACAGAAGTTAACAATAATAATCGATAGTTCAACGGAAGCTAATAAGAGTACAATAAAATATACATCGATATAATTGATTATACAAAAGGATATGAAAAAAAGAATACAAAGTGATATAATAACAATATAAATCCGTTTTTAACATTTTTAACATTATTTTAAAGCTAAGAATTTGGCGTTTTTGACAATTTTGGCAGAGTTTTAAACTACATCAAAATCTCGATTATAAAGCCAATTTTGGGCTCTCCGGGATCTCACACCGGAATAATTAAAATAAATGTTGAAAGTAATTGTGATGGTTTAAAATAGGTACTTACAACTTTGTTCTTACCTATAGATTTTAAGCAGACAATATTATATGCTGTCAAATACTCGTACAAACGCTAACCCGTAATAAATGTGCGTGACCCACAATCTCACAAACCTAGGCACAAACCAACTCAACTGACTGCCACTTTTTGACTAAATGAGTAATGATAGTGTGTGGCGGTAGGACTATGCCTAGACATGGACGACGGACATGACATAATAATGCAGTCTTGCCACTGTTGCCAATTAGCATATAGTTGGAAATTCTTAGTTTTTGGAGAAAATGTCCGAGAATAATATTTGCCAATTAAAATTATTCCCATCATGATCTTACTGAAGCCGAGTCAAGAACGAGACAAGGCCCCTCTGATGACGAGGCCCTGGGCCCGGGCCCAGTTGGTCCATGCCTTAAGACATCCATGTATGGAAAGATGAAAGTGACAGAACATTAAAAATGAAAGAAGCCTTCTTAAACAAGTCTAAGTCTAAAGCTTAATATAGATCAAGTCAGCTTAACATCTGTCTACTTCCTGGATATGCAACTAGATTTAATATTAACCCAATATGATACCAAAGTCTATAGAAAGCTGACTTATGTTTCTATGATCATCCCAGCCTAGTCAGCTGATCACCATAGTTACAAGTGTGCGCCATTTAGATCATACTTTAGACATATAATAACATATTGTTCCACAGTCCAGGCTAAGAATGAAGAATTTAACAAGATCATAAAGGAAGGAAAAGCCCATGGATGTAATTTTAAGTTTATGAAGGCAACTTATAATAAAATATTAAAAGCAAAAAATATTAATAATTGAAGTAGACAAGTAGAGCAACCGTATACATCCCAACAAGGCCACCCCCAAAACAAACATACATTTAAATTTCTGCAAAGCCCATCAATAATTAGAGGAATACTTGCCATAAATAAGTTAGCAAAAAACAAGGAAGTAAAACTAACATATAAAAGGAATACTACAATCTTCCAATGCTTAAAAAATGACAAGAACTCTTATCCCCCAGATCAAAGAGCAGGGATCTATGTTCTGTCCATATACAACGAGGATCTTAATAGACAGGAGGAATACATAGGGATAACTACAAAGAACCTAAAAGAAAGAATTCAAGAACACAAAGCCGAAATTAAAAACAGCAATATAAGAACAGCAATAGCAGAAAGATCCTATGAATATAACATATTGATCAAATGAGACGATGCAAGAATTCTAAAGTCATGTAATAAATGCATGACTTTAGGATTCTTGCATTCTTGCATTTTTAATAAATAATTTAAAAAAATGCTTGTTGTTGGAATTATTGGAAATAATACAAAGGGAACAATATAAAAACATCATTAATGAAAAAGCCATACCTTAAAGAAAACCAGAAGCCACTAGCACAATACCTAATGTTTTTAAATATCCCATATGGGCCAGTTAATTTTAGTTCTATTAATTTTTAATAAATATAACTGTAAAATATTCATGAATTTGCTAATTAGGTATTAAATACCCAATTGTCTCTCTCATGGACAAGCAAAACAAAAGTTATCTACAATATAGATATCTCAATAGCCGACATACACTCTCCCTACATATAAAAATGGAAAAAATAAAATAATCTTAAATTTTATAAATACTTTTATTATATATAAATATATGTATATAAAAAAAAACATAAGGCTATGGCATGTGTTGTTAGTGCGAGAGAGATCCCCAAAAATGGCCACCATACATTTAACCATATTTAATAATTGGTAAATAATGCATGGCTGATTAATTGGTAATTGGCCATTTTGCTTATCAATGTAACACTAATTTAAAACAAGAAGTAACAGACATTACAGTAAGCACTGAAAATATTGCTATTGAAACTATTCAAAAATTACAAGAATTAGATAAGAAAACAATACCATTAGCAAATGGTGCATTTAAAGCAAATGAATTAGTAATGTAGCATAACCAATTGAAAATAATAAAAATGCTGTAAATTTATATCTTAATAAGAAAATCTTTGCATATACTAAGTTTAATATAAATACACCAAATAATACACTTAAAGCATCAGAAAAAAAGATTTTGTGTGCCTGAGAGCTTTAAAATCCCTTTGGGATCTCACCTTTACATGGCAAGGGGATTGCATACTCCAGTGAACTTTATGGGCTCTTAGTAGTTCAACTTTGCCATAATGACTAAAAGTTAGGAACCTAATGAAATGGTGCCCAGGGTTGTCAGGGACTCTCAAGGGGGCCCATCTCCACCAGACTATATCAGTGTTTGGCTGATCACCAACATGGTAAAATTTTTTATTTCATTTTCAAAATTCAAAGTAACCAAACCATCAAACATGGATTTAAAACTGGACTGGATGAAGGATGATGATAATGGAAATTGGATGTGTGTAATGTGAATAGACAAATGAAAGGGAATGAACAAGAAATTGTGAATGAAATGTATAAATATAGGCTGGATGTGTTCTTTATTAGAGAAACATATCAAAAGGGGTGTGCATTTGTGTGTATAAGGAATGATGTTGGAATATGGTCTAGAGTCAAATATAATGAGCAAGCAAGAAGTGGTAAGGATCTATTGATGAATAAGAGAACAAAAAAAGTGTATATTAGAATACAAGTGTGTGAATGACAGAATAATATGGGTAAGGATGAGATTAGGACTGCAGTATGTTTCTGATAGTGTTATATGCTCCTGTGGATAGTATGAATGAGAATGAAAAAGATAAATTCTGGTGTGACTTGAATGATGCAATAAATAAAAGTCATAGAACTGAGTGAGTGATTGTGGCTGGAGATTTGAATAGCAGAGTTGGTGTGGAGAGATGATGATGTGGAAGGATTGGTTGTAAATATGGTGATCCTAGAATGAATGACAATGGGAGATTTGCGCTGAACTGTTAAACTGTTAGAGATTTGTGCTGAAAGAGAGTTATTTGTCTCAAATACCTTGTTTAGGCACAAGGCCATCCATCAGTACATCTGGGAGAGCCAAGAGAGAAATCAGAAGAGTATGATTGATTTGATTGTGTACGATGAAAGATTGAGAGGAATGTTATGGACATCCTGCAAAATTGCAATAATCTAAAATACCAATAATAATAATAATAATAATCATCTAACCTAATGGATCCAGAGTCCAGAATCCAGCCTGAGCTCAGGTCTTTTTACCATTTCCTACAATAAATAAATCAAATCTCTATTACTAACTAATGTTTATCCAACAACAAGAAAGAATTGAAAAACTTATGGCTTAAAGTATCAAAACAAGCATTAGATCTAAATAATGAAAAATGATGTTAGAAACTTATAATAATGAAATGAATAAATTCTAAAATAATATATAAATGAATAATTTCTCAAGACAAATAAAGTTAAATAATAAAATATAAATTTATTTGACTCAAACACTTACAAAAAAATGTAAATCAAAGCTTTATTTAAGCAGTAATAAAGCACAAAACAAGTTATCAATAAAATTTGTTTAATCCAAATACAAATATCTAAAACAATAATAAATATAATCTTCTAATACTTCCACACTCCAATGCAAATTTAAGCAATGGTCAAGCTTACAAGAAAGTTAGCAGTTACTAATCAGTTCCACTCCAATATGAAACACCTTGCTGTGACAGTTGACACACACATTTTTATCCAAATAACTTTTACAATCCTGAGCTTGTCTCATTGACGTAAGTCGTGCAACAAGTTCAAATTTCTTAGTTTACAGAGCAATCAATTCATATCATCCTTTTTACAAATTAATTATGTGCCAAATAAAATATCGATAAGAGATCATTCTTATATTTTCACATCAGATCAGTGATAAATTACTTAGAATAGATGACATCAAGAGCCAAGAGAGTTCATTGGGAGACAGACTTCCAGCTCTTAACTTGTAATTTCTAACTGATGAAACAGAGAATGTGAAAAGTGAATCAATTAAAACATAATATGTTAAGTAATAACAAGTAATAATGAAAATAATAATAAATAATAACAACAAAATTAACTTCTTCACAACACAAGTGATAAGAGGTGGATATATAGGTTCAGATCACTATTGGGCAATCTCTTGGAGAATCTACTGAGGGATAGAAAAATATATGGAGGACAAAAGAAATATGGATGCAAGCAAAAATGGAGGATTTACATGTGAAGTGAAATATATATAAGAAGGTGTGCCAAAAGCTGGGTTGAATAGATGAGAATATATGCAATGTGGAAGGTGTTTTACGGAGTGTTTAATGATTGTTTCAGAAGAAATGCTTAGTGAAGTGAAAACAAGTAGAAAGAATGGTGATGTATGCTGGAATAATGAGGTGGCATATACAATGGCTGAGAAGAAGAAAGCATATTGGCAAATGTTAAATGGAAATTGAAGGTAAATAAGTATATGAAATATAAGAAAGATAGTGAAACAGAATAAAGAAATTGTGGCAAGAGAAAGAGATGAGAAATTGCAGAACGATTTTGAAAGAAATAAAAAAATGTTCTGGAAGAATACAAGAAATCTGAGGTGGGAACAAGATATTGGTGTATTTGGTGTGAAAGATAAAATGGTAGAATATTATGAGATGAATCTAGGGTAGTTGAGTGATGAAGAGAATATTTCCATGAGTTTCACAAATCTACTGCAGTAAAAAATGAGGGGAAAAGTGAGAAGATAAGGACAAATGTAAAGAATATGAGTGTGATGAGAAAAATCAGTGAAGAAGAGTTATGAATGCAATTGGCAAATTGAAATGTAGTAAAAGTCCTGGCATAGATGGGATTACAGCTAAGATGTTAAAGCATGGAAATCTGTTATGGAGTAAATGTGGTACCCATGTAAAGTATTGGATGAAAGATGTAGTTCCAAGTGACTGGACTAAATTTGTGATTATCTCATCTACAAGGGGAAGAATAAAAGAAGTGAATGCAAGAATTATAGCAGTACAAGCTTGTTAAGTATAGCTGGGAAGATACTTGATAAAACTGATTGAAAGAGTGAACTTGACTGGTGAGAGAGTATGGGATGTGCAGTATAGCTTCAGGAGCAGAAGAGACTGTTTGGACCAGATTTTCTTATCGTGTAAGATTGTGGAGAAGTATCTCTGTGAGCAGAAGAGGATATTCTATGCTTTTGTAGATCTTGAGAAGGCATATAATAGGGTGAACAGAAGTAATTTATGGAAAATGCTGAGAATATGGTATGAATGAACAGCTGCTTGAAGCAGTGAGAGCAATATATGATAATAATTTTGCAAATGTGAGAGTAAATGAAGATATATCAGAGCTTTTACAATTAAGGAAGAAGTATGTGGTGTCTCTGCGGCTGTTTAATGCTTACATGGATGCATGTGCGAGGGAAATGGCTGCAAGTGAATTAGGAGTGAAGATAGGTGATAAGAGTGTGTGCTGTCTGTTGTATGCTGATGACACTGTCTTCTCTCTGAAAGTGAAGGTTTGAAGATGCTTGCTGCATAATTGAATGAAGTGTGTCAGAGGAAACAGATAAGAATAAATGCAGAGAAGACAAAAGTACTTGTGTTTGAGAGATGTGAAGAATGTACAAGATGTGAGGTTGAACTGAATGGGGTGAATTTAGAACAAGTGAATGAGTTTGTATATTTAGGAAGTATGTTTGAGAAGGAGGGCTACATTAATGGTGAGCTTGTAAGGATCTGGAGACGGCTTGCCTGGTTGAAGAGTGGTCGCCACCTTGTTCTCTATCATTACTCTCGTCACCATATTTTTTTACGTTCTTAATTGATATGGCGTTTTGAAAAGAAGTTTTTGAGTATTGAAGAATATTTTTGTGTTTTGACAAAAGGAATTAATTTACTGTGAATTATTTATTAGAATAATCTTTATTTTCATCTTTGCTTTACATTATGCTAATTAGGGTGTTGATAAAATGGTCACCGTTGGATGGCATAAGTGCTCCTCTCCTATCGTCTGATGATGTGTCTGTGTGGCTTGAAGAACTGTGGTCTATGTCTTGTTTGTAGTAATGTGGACTGTTTGTCGAAGAATTTGTCACTGAAGTGTTGGCTTGTATGTGTTGCTTGGTGAAGCATCTATTGATTTATAGAAGTGATTGTTCAAAGGAAAAGCCTGGTTCTGTAAATAATAGGAGGGAAGAACATTGCATTTAATCTTATTAATCATTTACCAGTTCGTAAGTTGAATTAATTATAATAAATAAAAAGAGTACCTGTTTATATGGAGTCTATTATTGAGGCAGTGAATACAGTTCTTTGTTGGATAGACAACCGTGAATTTAATATTCATTTAAACTTTCATACGACAAGAAGGGTAGAAAGTGAGGGGACACGGGGTCAGACTTTACACAAAGGTACGGGCGAAAGCTCAGACTTTGCAAGCTTATGAGAAGAGCAAATGCTGGATTAAAAGTTGTGAGTGCACTTGGATGATATATGAGAAATGAGAATCTGTCAAAGAATGCTAGAATGGCAGTATATCTGAGTGTGCTGGTTCGAACACTCTAATATGTAGCCATCCTAGCATTCTTTGATCACTCTGATGTATCGCAGTGTGATCTAGATATGGGATGAAAGGCACTGAAATCATTTGAGTGCATTAGAAATGAGATATTTGAAAGGTGTAGCTGGAGTGACGAGATATGATTGTGTCTTGAATGACGAAATACAAAAGCATTGTGGATTGGAAAGGAATGTGACAGATGCAGTAAATAAATCAACTTTGAAATGATTTGGTCATCTGGAGAGAATGAATGAAGAACAATTAAGAAAGCAAATGTATGTGGATGTATGGAAGGTAAATGTAAGAGAGGAAGAGTCGAGAGAATAAGTGGATGAGTATCTAAGGAAATATGGATTTCAGAGTGTTTATAAGAGGTGGATACATATGAAAAAGAAAATGACCATAGAAGAATTGTACAGATCTTGAGAATAGTGTTTATATGGAATAGTGTGTAAAGACAAGGATGTATGGCACCATCTGATTAGTGGTATTTGAATATTCCCCATCATTTTATTATTTTAGTTTCCTTTTTTTTTGAGTGCTGCCTACCCTCTCACAAGAGTATGGACATGATGTTGTTGTTGATAATTTTAAAACTCTTCTTGAATTAAAACTTATTCCAAAAGAATCTTATATTACTGAAAGTGAATTAAATTCGAAACTTATGTCAACTTCAAGTGAAAAAATTACAAAAAATATTTTATCATTCCTACAAATAAGAATCAAGGAGTGCTTGTAATTGTTTATTTGAATGAAGGGTCAGTGGTTGGCAGCATTTGATTCAGAAGATATGGAGGAGAAGAACATAAATATAAGTGTTTAATTCAACTTAATTCTGATGATAAGATTTAATAAAAAATTATGCTTGATAAAACAGAAAAATATTATTGGAGATATTTCATTCTGTATATATTTTTGTACATGATGTCATGATGAAAATTTTTTCCATAATACATGAAGACAAGAATAAAACAAGAAGTTGATTGTAATTGTTTTTCAAGACAACTAAATTTACTCAAACATATAATTAGAAATTTAAAAGATGAAATTTAATGGGAATTGTTTTTCAATATCAAGAATTATTAGAATTTTTCATAAGTGGATTTAAAGATTGTATTAATTGGCATAAAATATATATATTTCAAAAACTCAATTTTATCAGAAATAATACTGAACACTTGAGTTGGTCTATTATTTTTCAATATCAAACTCTTACAGATCCACTTATTTATTAATTTAGAAACAAAGTTGATTGGAAAAAAGTATCTCAATATCAAATGTTAAATGAAATCTTGAAAAAAACAAAGCACTAAACAAGCAAGCAAAAGTTTTATTCTGCATAAAACGTTTTCGGACTCTTAGAAAAGTCGAAAACGTTTTATGCAGAATAAAACTTTTGCTTGCTTGTTTAGTGCTTTGTTTTTTCAAGATTGTTATAGAAGCAAGTTTTATGTCTTAACTTAGATGTTAAATGAAATATTTATTAAAGATATGTTCACACTATTTCTTGATATGATATTAATTGCAAAAAATTATAAGATACAATTGAATACCTTAAAGATTTTATTGATTGGAGAAAAGTTGAGAAACATCAAAAATATACAGAAACATTTATAAGTAAACATAAAGATAGGATTTACTGGAAAGAACTTGTAAAATATTAAACCTTTATAATTAAACACAGAAATAAAATAGATTGGTATGATGATGTTTTGACTAGACAATTTTTGGATGATATTAAAGACACAATGACATACAGAAGAATTAAATTAGTTTTATTAGCAAAAATTTGTAAAAAGTAAATTTTTTAATCTTTTCTTCTAAACAAAAATTGATTTTTATATTTTAAGAAATTTGTATATTTTGAGTTTAAAATGTGTTGTGAATATAGTAAAGAAGGGGAAAAAGAGTTTTTAACAAAACAGAATTTTTTATTCCAAAAACACCATTTCTCTAACTATTTACAACTACTCTAATAATAGTGAAACAATGAAAATTAAGTTTATATTTAATAAAAAATAAATCTGTAGTAACAAGTTAATAAAAGATTAAATTTTTTATATGATAAAATAATTGAATACTTATAATAAGATAATTAAACACTTTGCTCCTTTATTATCGAATTTCTAAACAAGCTCTACAGAAAAGTAAAAAATTTTATATGGCAAAACGTTTTTGGACATAGTACGTCCCTCATCAGTACCATATATTTATGCTAAACAGTTAGTATTAGCTAATTTAAAACTATTCTAAACAGTTATAAAATCAGAAGTTATTTAAAAATATTGAACTCTTCATTGAAGTTCAATATTTAAATATTGAACTTCAATGAATAATAATAAAATATTGAAATTTTCATTAATAGCACAAGGATTTTCATTGACCCAAATCAGACAATTTTACTTATTAACAAAACAATCCAAATGAAAATGAGTTTCACTCATTTCATTTGGATGATAATATTAAAAAAAAGATAATATTTTAAAGAAAATTGTCATTCACTGTTTAGTTTTCCATCACCCAATTAGTGAATTGTTGATGTTGCAAATGGTCTCATGGCTTGAGCTCTGAGTTAATTGAACTTTGTAAGGGTGGAAGTGAAAGTCTTTAGTGAGAATTCATTGCAAACTGGTTCTGCTAATGTTCAATTGTTGAGAATGATGATGTGTTGATGTTCCTGGATTCTCATTGATACTTTCATTGACAATTGCAATGTTTTCAGCTGACCGCACAGGACGAGGACATGGTAGAGTTTATTTGTCCATAACTGAACCAGTTTCCTCAAATTTTTTAATTAATATCACACGAAATCGTACGAAGAAAAAAAAAAAGTATGCGAATTTCTCACCGAAAAAGGAAGAGAGAGCCCAAAAGGGACCGGAAGTAATGCCTACAACAACCGCACTAACCATTATTGTACACACGAAAAATTCGCTCATATGTGTGCGCGGAGAATGCACATACTATATATGTACACATTATGAACTTATAAATAAAGCACAATTCAATCCCACGGTTAAAAACTGCGGGGGGTGCAAGCCAACGGCAACCATAGGTCACGCATATGAATCTACATCCATAGATTCTCTCACACGCGTGCAAATAATTTTATGTATACAGTGGAAATCTTTGACTCCACGAGACTACGAATGTACGCACACTCGCGTACTTTCCAGCTCGATGGTAAAAATAATAATGATAATAATAGCGATTTATGAAAATCTAAAATACATGTGCACATGAACCAATGCACCAATTTGGCGCAAGTAACGATCGTGCGATAAGTAGTTCTGGACAACGAGGCGGTACCGGTATTATGAATGTACGGCAGGCTCTCATTGTACGCGACAACGACGACGATGATGATGATGATGATGATGACTACGACGACGACTACGAATGATAATGGGGTGGTCGACTGGTGGCGGTGGGAGGAGTATTACTCGTTTGATTCTTTTATTGAGACTGCACGAAGCCTGTGTTATATCGTAAAATTACTATTATTATCCTTGTTATTTTTATTGCTAATGGTCGACGAAAACAATTTATTTGAATCCGTTGTAGTAAGCTCGATCATATATATTGTGTATAAAATATAACGTATGACTTTAAGCACAGAGTTATTTATCTTGTATCTTTTTTGAGAGCAACTGACGTCGATCTAATAATTCTCTTAATTCGCAAAATGGGGTATATAAATTACCATTTGGGAAGATGATTTATGCCGATGTGGAATCGACGGCAATAAAATTTGGTTTTGTCACTAAGATGTGGTAGGATTTCTAATTGGTTTTGGAAAACTTTGGAGTTTGGTTTCAGCTATGAAAATTGACAACGTAAAGAACTGCCTGATTGAAGATTTTAAGGAGTTTTGTTCCTGTGAAACCACAAAAGAACCAACGAGACAAGTCCAGCAATGTTACTTTATGTGGAAAAAGTCTCTTTAATACATGGAATTCACTCAAAATCACTAAAAAAGGAATGTTTTGTGAAAAATCTTAATTTTAGTTTCATTGAGCAGATATACAAGTTATGTCTGGTCCAAATAGTGACAGAGTGAGAAGGTTTTTCTGATCAAATAACTATTACCGAACCATTATAATCTATAATGGTATATTGGATATGATTTTCATTATAAATTCAAATCGCATGAGCGCTGTACTGTTTCAACAAAATAGTAGCCTGCTGTTATAATTTAACAAAATAACAAAATTCGTAAGCAAAGCTCCCTATAGAACTTCCAACTTTTTTCTTTTTTTTTAATAAATTCTCAAAAAAAATACAGTTTTCTCAAAACTCTTTGAAGAGGACTTCTTTAAAAAGTGCCAGGCAAATGAGCGACTTGAAGAGGATTTTTTGGGCCAGCGAACAGAA
>WUQG02026811.1:0-11189 GCA_011317285.2 Androctonus mauritanicus | reverse complement strand
TATCTTTTTCATCGAGTCTCATTTTATAGGGAATGATATTGTGACTAAGGTCAAATCTGTTCTATAGATCATCATTATGATTGTAATATACTGTGTGTCTCAAACTAAAATTATATATAACTAATAATAAAAATAAATAATATACAGAAAACTTAATTTTATTGTAATTCTGTTTTATTTTCAACATTGCCATCATGACATTGCTAATATACAATATGTTTTAAATACTTATTTAAATCACTTGCTCTTGGTATATCGACTTTCGTTTATAAAACAAGCACTAATTGCTATTAGTGCTTGTTTTATAAATGAAAGTCGATACAATACGTTTTGACTAAATATTATATTATAATTAAATAATACTTATAAATTTTATTTTTTGTAAAATTTTAAAAATTATTGTTTGTTGCAATTTTAAATAAACTTTTCATTCATATTGATATGACAAGATATGCATTACCATATCCATAATAATATGGCTGTATTAATGTTTCACATGATGATTGCTATCATGTTACAATGTCATCAAGAACATAAACTAGTGACCAATAAGCAAATATCTCAGAATACAATGATTAGGCATTACTTCTCCAAGATGATGCTTGCCTGATTTATGTTTTCCTGAATTTTACTTGTCTGAATTGAATTTCCTGACTTCTATTTGTCTGAAACTTATTTGTTTAATTCCCAGTTGTCCAAAGCCAACATTTCCAAATATAAGTTGAAATTGAAACTTTTTTCTAATTTTTATTATTTTAATTTTGACTGTATTATTAATCTTGTTAATAATGCATTGAGCTTAAATAAATTGTAAATTTAATTGATAAAATATGAATTGCATATTGTCAATTACCAATAAATACTCTTAAATTAAATATTTAAATAATTTTTTGTTATTTTAAAATTTGTTTTTCACTTATCTCTCAAAAGAAATCATATTGTTTTTTAAATAATGATTTCACTCCTAGAAATTTCAACATTTATATTATTTATTAAATTATATTTGAATGTTTATAAATACTGTATAATAATTTTAAAAAAATTGTATTATAAATGTTGTTATAAATTTGTATTGTTTGTATTATTTGATTGAGAAAACATTAAGGATATAAGGACATTGATATGAAACTATCAGAGAAATAATTTGTAACCATTAAAATATATTCAAGCAGTCAAATAATATGCTGCAGGCAAGATTTTCTTGTGTATTTTTTAATGTGTGTTAAAAGAATGAAATTTAACTGATGAATATTTAAATACATTATTATATATTTCTATAAGTAATTTTAACCCAGTTATTTAAAATCATATAACATAAAAACACGTGTATTTAAATAGTATTGGTAATTTTATTGATAAACAGACATTTTATTAAATTTTGTTTATTTACCAAGTGATAGCAAAATAATTTTTTAACTGAAATTTGTCCCTAAAAAAAAAGCTTTTGCAATGTCTAGATTTGGCAACTGGAAAATAAGCAAGAATAGAGAAAATGGGATTCAGTCATGGATACATCATCAAACCTGGATATACTTATTCATGTCTGAAAAAAATCCTTGTGAGATGATCAATTAAAATGATTACTTTAATATAATTTAGATAGCTAATGGGATTTATTTAAGATGACCTCCATTATTGATAACCATTTAAATTCTCACTTCTTAGAATGTTGATATATAATGTATTGGAATGTTTTCATACAGTAAATAAATCAACTGGAAACTAAGGAAGACAAAAAAACAAAGTTAATTTCAAAGAATCTAATACAGTATGTAAAATATCTTTAGTTAATGTAGTAGGCAATATTTGAAATCAGAAAATATTAACTGAAAAAAATCACAAATAAAACAGAACCTGCCTTGAATAATAAATCTTAAATATAAAAATATTTATCTAAAAAGAATCATAAAATAAATTCACTGGGGTTGGGAAAGACAAACTGGCTGTTGAAAGAGCTATTCTCCTTAAAAACAATGATCAAGAAATAAACTCCACTAAAAGACAAATATTCTGTTGAGAAACTATTCATTTAAAACAAATCATGAAAGAAAAACTTTCATATGAGAAGACAACTATTCTGTTGAATAAATATTCCTCACAATGTGTATCAGTACCAGTTACTACAGCAGGGGACCATGAATATTTTTAAGATGTATATCAATATTGGTTAAATTTATTATTATTCTCGTGTGCTGATTTGAATTTTAAATAATATATCAGCTCCAAGTTTTTCCATGTCAGAAAAATTTGCTAGCATGCTATTTTGACATATATGCCACAGATTCACCACTTCTGATCTAGGTTAATCTTAATCATTATAAATACAACAGTCTTTATAAAATGTTGAATGTTACAACTATTATAATAAATAAAAGTGAATTGATTATATTGAAGATAAATAATGAATAAAATAGAAATAAAACAATGTAAAGCAACAATAAAATATTCAACTTCATAATAAAATAGGTTTAACCTTTGAGTTCCATTGACTGACACACACACACACAAAAACTGTTTAATTGCATCTGTTAGCCATATTTACATATTATGGAAGTGGAATGAAAAACAGTAAAGAGTGTTAAAAAATTAGATCCTGATTTAATTAATATAGATATTGCAGACTGGTTTTTTTGTCCTTATTATTGGCTGAAAATATATACTTCTGATGGTTGATCCTAAATTTATAAGTTGCTGAATTTTTTTTAAATTACATTTTTTTTGAAAGTTATTTTAAATGGATCCTCTTAATAGAATTTGGATTTTTTTCATCACTTCTTTTTGATTTATTAGTCTATTATATGAAAATAATTTTGGTCTTGAGATGAAATAAATTATATTTTTGAAATTTTAAGTAAAAATTGATTATTTCCTAGGATGAGTTATAAAATTCTGAAAAAATTATAAAATATTGTAGATAATACAATATTTTATTATAATAAAATATAATAAATTAATCAATATTTTTGTAAAAATAAACAATAATACTTTTTAATCATTCATTTTTTATTTTTACAGATCTATATGTAAAAAATGAGAAAATCTGAATGTAAATATTCCTAGGCTATTTAAAGGGATGCAGCACTTATATTGTTTTATGGTAACTGGTTGTTTCTTGGGAAATTCCAGCCAAGTCTGCTTTACTGCATGGTATGTGGTATTGGGTATAGAGCAATTGAAGTGTCTCAAGGTCAATTAGAGCAGGGATGGGTAACCCTTTTTTATGCAAGGCCACATTTAAAACTTTCAAACTGATGTGAGCCACACACAAGAGAGAAGGGAAAAACATGTGGGTAAATCATGATTATTTAGTCATATATGATTATAAATTAGTATAGATATATTTAATGGGACTTCTAGAACTGATGTGAATCTGTGACTAACATTCAATCAAAATATTTGACTGAATGTTAATCACTGCTAGTTTAAAATTTTTTTTGAGTCCACAAGCCAATTTATTCTTTTACTTTTTACTAAACTCATGGGAAAAAACCTGTTAACATAGAAAAGTTATAGAAAATAATGATAGAATTTTTGCTATGTACTTCCATAAGTTAGGAAATTGATTTTCTTTGATAAAAGTTATATAAAAATATACCAAATTTTTTCATTAAAGGTATTTTTCAAATATAAATTACTTTATAAGTCTATTATATCCAATTGAAGTTCACTTGGCACATTTTCTATATTTATTGAAAAAAGTGCTGTAAAAATCTGTATTTAATTTTTTCTGTTAAAGAATTTTATTTTTTTTATTAAGTCTGTAAAATTTTGCATGACATGGGCCACACAAAATATTAAGATGAGCTGCAGGTTGCTTATCTCTGAATTATAGTAAAATAAAGAATAATATAGCTGATTATGTATGAAAGGAGATGATTTTCATAAATGTTGGGTTTTTTTTTATCTAAATTTGAAAATTTATAAAAAATTAAAATAAAGAATACTGAAATGAAGGAAAACATATCTATGAATATAAATTATCAATAAAAATAATAATATTTTAATAATTTTAAATATTTTAATTTTATGTTACTTTTCAACTAATTATAGAACATACCATTATTTTTTATTAATCAAAATCTACATAATACATCAATTTTTATTTATTTTTTTTTAAAGTGTGGACTAATTTTCATCATTTATGGTTTGTTTTATTCAGCAGATTCATGGATTCTTGCTGCTATCCAAAAATGTCAATAATTTCATTGGTTGTCTAAGATTCCATATAAAAAAAGAAAACACATGTTCTTTGATGTTATATAAAGAATGAAAAGTTGTAAAAAAAATAAAAAAATAAATAAAACTTGAAAAAATGTTCACTGTTAAAATCAGAATGAAAAATGCAATAAAATGAAAGGATTTCAAAATTGTTTAATAAGAATTAAGTGATATATCACAATTCAAATTTTTTACATATAAATTAGGCTTAATTACAATTAAATGACTATTGGCTGTCACAGGCAGCAAGTGAACAATGCAGACTTCAAAGAGTTAAATATGAAATCTAAGCCTTTATACTTCAATTCCTATATTCAATTATTGTACTTTCACTTAGCATTGCAATTTCCGAGTTACAATTAGTATATTTTAGAAATTAAAATAATTAGAAATTTACTCCAAAGAGAAATCCATCAAAGAAAAACTTTTCACTGTTGATTTTCTTGAAAACAATCTTGCCTTATATTCAGGCTAATAATATGTTTTCAATTAAACTTAATAGAGGTCTGAATAAATTTCAGGTTATTTTGTTTTCTGGTGCCAGTTGATAAATCTATAACAGGTGGATAAAGACCTCAATGATAACCTTGGCACTAATAAAGTGGTAAATCATAAATATAATTCCAGACAGATATAAAATTAGCTCTCTTAAAAATTTTCAAAGTTTAAAATGATTTATTTATGTACTTGATTTTGAAGAATTTCAGATTTTAAAAGTTTACTATATTAATAATGAATGGTTCAGATTAAATAGTAATATATTACCTCAGACAGCTTTTTTAAAACATCTGAAGTTCTATGTTCAGCTAAAGATTTTTGATAATATGTTTGTGCTTTTTGTAGATTATTTAATTTTAAATAAGAACTTGCTATTCTTGCATATGCCCTGTAACAAAAATTTTTTTGAGTTTAATTTTTTCATGATAAAAATATAAATGGCAATGACATACATACTTGGCAATTAATTTGAAATCAGCTCTGTTTTCTCTACCAATATCAATGGCTTTCTCACATTCCTTGATACAAGTTTCATATTCTTTCTGCTCAAAATACACAGCTGTAAATATGCATTAAAAATTATCTATACATTTAAAAATGCAATAATTCATTATTATATTATTTATCACTTAACTATAGCACAGTGTAATTAATAATAATTTGGATTTGCAACAATGAATTTATTTTGTCAAGATTAACTAAAATGAAAAACTTCTATGATTTTAACTATCTTTATTGACAGATACACAATAAAAGCAATAGGGAATAAAACTAAGATTTTGCTATAAGAAAAATGTATGATAGCAATAGAAAAGATTGTAAAGTTGTCTATTTTCAAAATACAGATAATTTAATAGATATGACTACAGATAAGTTTTGTAAACTTTGAAATAGTTCTAAATCTTAAAGTAATACTGTTAAACACACATTCAACCAGAAAATAAATGTTAGGCTTAACAATACAACAAATAAGTTAGTGAACTCAGGACTAATGAATAAATTGTCACAAAGAAGTAAATTAATTAATAAAATTAATTTAGTCATTCAAAATAATACAATTCTGTGTTAATTTATTTTGTTTCAAACAAGAAAATAAAGCTAAAACAAATTAGTAAAAATAAACTTATTTTTAATCAAATAATAATTAACCATCTATAGCAGATTAAGAAACAATATAAATCATAACAAAGAAAAGCAAAACACAAATGTATATGAAATATTTTTCTATAATAGATTTAGAAAAAATGAAGAATACATAAGTATCACAAAAAGAAATTTAGGAAACAGGTCGGCTAAACACCAACATGACAAAGATGAGAAAAACTAGAACAGCATTAAGCTAAATGTTTTATAAATATAATTTAGATATTAATTGGACAGCATTAGAGCGGCAAGGCCCTAAAAAAAGAAGATCTGTTAAAAGAATCAATTAAAATTTTAAAAAGAATCGAATATAGAAATATTTTAAATAAACAGCAAATCAATAACATGCGAAAGGCTTAGGATGTATAGTGTGAAGAAAGATCAAAACTGTTTTGATGAGACTGAGCCTATATATAAAAAAATCTGAGATATTTTTTCATATATCTTTATACAGGATGAAAAACTGTCATAAAATTTTGTATACTAATAGGGAACAATTGAAACAAGTTGAAAATGTCTAATGAACATATGATCTAAATGGCACCATTTTCAAGTTAGGACTTTTTGAAGCTAGCCAATCACCATTTAGTATGCAAAGTATCACAATGCATCACATTGCTTCACTTGCCTTCTTATTCACTACTGCATTACAAAGTCTGTTCTCAGCAGCTTCCACATGCCGTACTACCTTTCTCCATTGAGTTAATTTGGATAGTAAATATGCTAGCACACTAGTCTTCTAATTTAAAAATCTGGGTTCGAATTTTGGTTATGGTAAGTATTGCAATGATTTTGATTTTTTACTCTCACTCTCTCTGATTAGTCACTTTCATTGCATTTTACTTTTTATGATTATAACAGGGACAATAGCACCAACAATAAAAGTACTACTATAGTAACAACAACAGTAATAAAAATAATAATAAAATGAATTAATAAATTAAGCAGCACATAAAAAGAAAAAAATAATCATATACGTATTTTCTTTTTAAAAATAACCAATCACAAGGGGTAGTTCTTATTTCATTTCACAGTAAATATTTTGAAATAAAAAATCCAATATGGATATAACCTTTAATCCTCTCTAGAAATTTTACAAGGCAATTAAGTCTTAACATTGTCGACTCAGTTTTTTGAAAGGCAATTAACTTTTCATTACAGTTTTTGTAAATTACAATAAATGTTTTATAGAAAATGTTCAGTTTTGTCCTTTAACATTAAGGCAGAGCTGACAGCATCGGAGGAAAGAATTGAGAGTTTTTTCAAAAATCCCAGGGATACCAATTGGATTAGAAAAAATGTAAGGACCAATAAATAGAAAATTTTTTTGAGCAATAATATTACTAATATAAGTAAAGGTGAATGTTTGGGTGGGTATTGTTGCAGATTTCCTCAATGGTCCTTACATTTTTTCTAATTGACTTAATGAGGCAACATACTTTGTTTTTCTTCAAAAGATCTCGCTGGAACTTATGGATGATATTCCTCTTGGAATATGAGGAAGAATGACCTTTCAACATAATGGCACTCCTCTCCATTACTCAATAGCTGTTCAAAATAATTTATCCACCTTTTTGGATGAAGATGGATCGGGCGTGGCAGACCAAGAGCTTGGCTTTCAAAGTTATCAGATTTCATACCTATGGATTTTTTTCTTTTGAGGTTATATGAAGGAACTGGTTTACTCCACAGCAGTCAATACCCTAGAGGAGTTGACAAGACATATTTTCAAGGCAGTGAAACCATATTCAATATTCCCGAGATTTTTAAAAAAACTCTCAATTCTTTCCCCCAACACTGTCAACTCTGCCTTGATGTTAAAGGACAAAACTTTTAACATTTTCTATAAAACATTTTTTTGTATTTACAAAAACTGTAATGAAAGGTTAATTGTTTTTCAAAAAAGAATATGAAAAACTGTGTAGACATGTTAAGATTTAATTGTCTTGTAAAATTCGTAATGAGAATTAAAGGTTTCATCCATACTGAACTTTTTCTTTTATTTCAAAATATTTACTATGAAATGAAATAACTACCCCTTGTGATTTGTATCACTTTTATTATTATTGTTGTTGTTACTATAGTAGTTCTTTTATTGTTGATGCTCTTTCCTCACAATCACAGGAAGTAAAAGCAATGAAAGTGATAAACTCACAGAGAGAGAGTGAGAGTAATAAACAAAAAGCATCGAGATAATTGCCATAACTGGAATTCAAAGACAGATTTTTAAATTAAAAGCAGGTGCGTTAACATCTTTATTATCCAGACTAATTCAATATAGAAAGGCTGAATGCCACATGGAAACTGTGGAAAGCAGACTTTGTATTGCAGTAGTGAATAAGAAGGCGAGCAATGCAATGTGATGCATTATGATGCTTTGCATACTCGATGGTAATTGACTAGCTTTAGAGAGTCCTAACTCAAAAATGATACCATTTAGACCATAGGGTTCATTAGACATTTTCAACTTGTTTTAATGCCCCCTATCAGTATATAAAATTTTATGATGAAAGTTTTTTCACCCTATATATTTTATATTTTTCTTTAAACCTTCCTATAATAGTGTAACTTTAACACTATCTATGAGTCATAAATGTTTGAAATGAAGAGCATATGTTATATTTTGAATTTTGTAAACTTTAGAAAGAACATCCTTAATTGTAACTATTAACTGTAATTCTGTATTAATTTATATGTGCAGATGATGGTTATGTATTTAACTGAAAATGTTACAGATAATTAAATGTTTTTGTTTTTCACTGAGTTAATGTTAAGTTTGTTCTTTATCCAAATAATAATTAAACTGAAAAAATAAATTAATCTAATGAGTCTTCTGATATGAAAAAAGCAATTAGTCAAATTCATAGTCAAAAGTTGTTTTACACTTGAGTATCACAACTTGGAATTAGAACTTTCAAAGTCAGAGTTAGCATTGGATTAAATAGCAACTTTTCACAAGTCTGATATATTGGCTCCTTTATATAATAAGTTATGCAATAATTATCTTTATTTTACAAATATTTTAAGATTTCATGACATCGTCTTTATAGTTTATTACAACTTTCTGTAGATAATTCATTGAAAAGACACAAATTTTAACTCAATTTATGAAAACTTCATTTATCTATTAATAACAACATTAGATGGCATCATTTTTCAATTGAGTTTATCCAGAAGATTGTAGTTATGTTCCTAATTCGTATTTTCTAATAATGAAATTTGAATGAATGAAACTGAATTTTTTAAATATGATACCCATAAAAACAACAGAGAATAAAACAAAACAATTATGTTAAAATAAGATTTTCAGGTAAATTTTTAATTAAAATCTACCAAAAGAATGTGTAGTAAAACACTAGAATAAAAGATGGAACAGTTTACTTTCCTCTTAAAGTATAAGCAGATGGCAGATGAATTCTCTCAATACTGTATATAAGAAAGCACTTTACTGATATCATACATACCTTTTAAGAGATTGTTTTAAAAAAAAGTATATCCTACTTAACATATGCTTCCTTACTGTATTTTTGCTATAGCACACAATGAATTTTACTATCCATCTCCAATGTAATATGCTGTTGCCCACCTAATGTACTGATACTGACAATACAGTATCAGTACACAGTGTGAGTTGAAATGATAGTTATTATGTAGTACCACATATATTGGATGGTAATTTTGTTTTTAAATTTTATTGTAATAAAAAAACCCATTTTTTTAATAAGCAAAATAAAAGACAAGTTATTATTATACTTCCTTGATTCTAATATAGAATTTTTTACTTTCTATAACTTCTTTGAAATATGAATACATTTTAAAATTGGTGTAAAAAACTTTTCATTGTCTAATTTGAAGAAAAATCACTCTTTCAATTGGAAATAATAATGATAGTCAGGATTTTTCTAACAACAAAGTTATTCAAAATATAAAAGATATTCAAATAAATAAAATGAGATAGTAAGAATGCAAATTCAAAATAAAACATGCCAAAGAAATTTCATTGCAATTAATGAAATAGGAAATAAGCTAATAACTGATGATTATTATAAACATTTATTTTGGAGACAAGATTTGTGCATCTTCACTGAAAGCACAAATCTTGTCAGTGCTATAAGAAAATTATCAAAAGCACACAAATGCAAGTTCTAAATTCCAGATAAATTTAATATTTTAAATAAAAAATAATTAATAAAAATACTTTTGACCCAATTACTGAACTCTCTTCAGTTACATGTATAGTAAGAAAATTTTTGTATTCTAAATACTTTTAAAACAATTTTTTTTTTTTTTTGAATTTTCATATATGTTATGTAGCAATGGTATTATAATATTGTCATCATATAAAAGATACAAATATTTAAATATGAATATAATAATTTTAAGTAAATAAGTATGTTTTTAAGTACTGATACATAATTATATAAGACTGAAAATTCTAATAAAATTACATTTTTTTTTTTATCAACAATTTATATTATTTATTATCTCATATTCCTAAAACTACATAAGTATTTTATATCTATATTATTAATTTTATTATGGAATAATAAGCCAAATAAGAGTGATAAATTGTTTATTCAAAAACGTTTTTGACTAATTTCATATATAAAGATTTCATAATTTTTCTATAATTAGTAATAACTGTTCCAACATTATAAAAATGTTTCATTATACACTAAAACACAATAGTTGAATATTTACATCATCTTATGTCTTCTTTGATTATACCTTCTCCATGATTATTATACATTATCTGGAAGACAAATCTTGTCAATTAGATAAATGTATAATAATCATCAATTATTAGCTTATTTATTAAAACGATTAAGATCATGCAAACTTGATGGAATGTATCAAAGATTCCCATGTCTATATTATACAGCAATTTCCAACTCTGCTGTCCATCAAGATATTTCTATTAATAATAGCACATAATATTTATATTATATGCTATTATTCAAAAGAAATTATATATAATATTATATTGTTTAAAAAGCGTTAAATAATATTTTGTATTATATAAATCTAAAATATGAAATAACACATTATTATGCACGATTTCATATTTTACATTTATATTTCCATTATTTCTTAACATTTAATAAATAATAGAAGTTCTATGGTTCTTAGAATTATAGACTGCTTTTACTTATATAAATAACAATGACCCTACTAAAGCATTGACAGCAGTATAGAAATAATACACTTTAATACAGTGGTACCTCGACTTACGAGTTTAATTCATTCCGTGACGGAGCTCGTAACTTGAATCACTCGTACTCGAATCAATTTTCCCCATTTAAATGTCATTAATCCGTTCCAAATCCCCA
>WUQG02026800.1:0-11189 GCA_011317285.2 Androctonus mauritanicus | reverse complement strand
GAAGTTATTGACAATGACGGAGATTACATTGTTGAATAGTTGCTTGCTTGATTTGGTCAAATGTGTGTTTCTCTGTGCTACGGAATTACGGAACGCTACGGAATTATGCATCAACCTAATAGTTAGATGAGATTTCCTTTAAAATTTTTCAATCTGAATGATATAATTTAACAATAAAATAAGATGTTTTCAAAGGTACTATTTTATTTTTTAAATATATTTCTCTCATCATTAAAAAAAAAAAAATCTATGGCAATCTTCATCTAAAATATGAAACTGTTCCCAGTTTTATATTTTGATTGATAATTATCAAATTGCTGTTCACGTAATAATATAGCATATCACAACTGTTAAAAATGCGACCTACTAGTTCTCTAAACATGAAGAGATATGTGTATACAATAATAAAATAGTGTTTTGATCAAGAGTCATGGAAATCATGAAAATACTCATCAAATTTTAGTCATAATCATTGGCAATGCTCTCTTGTAAACATTGTCAATGATTTCTGCTTTTCCTATAGGCAAAATAAAAATTAATTTCATGTGAAATTTTTAAGTTTTAAAACTGCTTATAATATTTATTATTTGACGTATAAAATGTATTTGTATGCATTGATTTAAAATTTAATTGTTTATAATCTAGAATTAAGATAATTGATTTTGTGACTACTGATAAATTCTGACTAAAAATGTTTTAGTTTATTGCAATATAATTATATTCAATAGAAATTTGTTTCTATTTCAATAGGTTGTACTAACTTAATAAGCCCAAAAAACGGAGTTACTTTTTGTAGATACAAAATAGATGAAGAATATAATCGGTTTGTAAAACTTCTCTAGATTACAATATATAGTAGGCCTACTATTAAATTAGTTATAAAACTAGATTAATATATTTATTTTTCTTTATTTTTTAAAGTTATATTATTTCGATTTAATTACTTTCTATGTATCCTTATTTCTGTTAAGTACTCTTATATTTTTTATTCTATTTCTTGTACTGTACAATGCTTTTCTATTTTTGTTAAAATGTATATAATATTTAATAAATATCTAAATACTTATATATTCGCATTTATAGACATTTATATTAAAAATATAAAACATATATATAACCCTGATAGGGATAAATTGAAATTGTTGAAGTAAAATTTTCAAAATAAGAACATCTACTTTTTTAGATTTTGCCAAACAAACTGTTTAAAAGGTTTCATGTTTCCTGACAAAACAGTTATTAAATACTTCAAATGTATTTATAATGGAAGAGAATGGAGTAAAATTCCAGATATTCCCATGAAATGCAGATCAATTAGTAAGCTGAAGAGTAATTAAATCAAAACTAGGTTCTTTAGATTATAAATAAATTACAGTACATTACAGTAGTTACAATATCCTTTATTACTTAAATATAAAATGCGTTTGGACATTTGTCTACCATCAGTATACCTACAAACAGTATTGTAAAAAAAACGTAAGAATATTAGGACAAAAATTTAAATTTAAAAAGTAGCATATTTGCAAGTATAAATAAACAACAAATAATGGAGAGCAAAATCAGATTATCAATACATATTATATTAAAAAATAAATAGAATAAAAATAAATGCATATTTAAGTATTGGACAAGGTGAATTTCCATGCTGAATTTAACGAACTAACATTAATCCTATTTAATATAAGGTGATTATGGTTTTTGTCATAAATATGTTATTTTTCTTTAAATCGATGTGCTGTAAAAGTCATTTGAATAATTTCATATTTTCCCAAAGTTGCATCATGAATTATAAAGAATTCACTAAAAGCAGTTTACATGTGAGATTAATTCATGTTCTTAATACTCTTTCGTAAGGGAAATTTTGGTTGTTCAATATAGTCTAATATATAATATGAGATACTTTCACTGGGATAGAAACTATCTTTCTTCAAAAAGACCTTTTCAATTATGCCAGATACTTTTTAATGGTTATGAACACTTTGTTGAGTTGTTGTTCTTTTTTGGGAAAATTGGAAACATTTCTCCCCTTGAATAAGATATGCTCGATAATTTAAACTTCAAATCCTTTTATCCTAGTATCAAAATTGGAACATGATAAATTTTTCTCGGTAATTTTCTGAAAACAGAATAAGCAATAACTATAATAAGTTATAATTTCGAAACTTGTTAACCCGATTACAAGAAACTCTTAAGATTGGTTCTCACTAGCGCGGTAGCGGTATTTTACCGCTTTACTTTTCCGCCGCAGAAAAACCGCTCAGCAGTTCAAATTAACGTGGTCATCGATGAACGCGGTACATTAGCTTGAAAGTGCATTATGGGAAAGTTGCAAAGATTTCCCACAATTCAGTAGGCATCAAGGACGTTTTAGTAGGCACAGATTTCTGACATTTTGTGTATAATTATTTCAATAAGTTTCACGTTATCCATAAGCGAACATGCAGCCATGTTGAAATCTGGCCTAAATTGGTGGAGTGTTGCTATTGGTCGAAAAGCAGAGCGGTCAGCTACCTCGGCGGTTGAAGTCGAAGCTGCTTTGAGTGGAACCGCCGCGGAAAAACCGCGCATCAAACCGGTCTCTGACCGCGTGGGATGACGTCATAAGATGGTATTCCGCGCCGAAACCGCGCTAGTGAGAACCAACCTTTATTTCCAGTTAGGCGATGCTTTTTATACACAGTAACGAGGTTCTCCACTTGCTGATCTTATGGCTAAGATTATAAGTTAGTAAATTGAAAGTTGAAATCTTATTGAAATAAAAAGAGCATATATCTTTTTATTGTAGATGTATCGACGATATCTTCTTAATTATAAATGATATAAGTATCGTAAACCTATAACATTTATAATTAATCACGGAATATAGCAACAACCAGTATAGTTTAATGGTCGAAATATAAAAAATTTATATAAGTTAGACGCTATAGATTTCCTTGATATTTTCATTAGTAAAGAGACAATTTATACTAGTAAAATTAGAAAATCTGCTAATCCATTTTTGCATCCCAACTAATTCATTTGATCTATATACAGGGTGATTCAGAAAGGTTGTGCCAAAATTTACAGGCAAGTAGAGGGTGAAATTCTCCAGATCAAAAAATGCGCCTAAACTTTTTCGCTCAGAATTTCATCCTCTACCTGCCTGTAAACTTTGGCACAACCTTTCTGAATCACCCTGTAGATATAAAATTTCTAATTTTAGTTACTTTCTATTCAGAGCCTTCATATTAAGCACAGCTATCTGACAAATATAGTGAAGTCAATTATATTAAACACGTTGCAAGACGACTCGGTTTTACGATCGTAATAAAAGGATATTATAACTAACTCTAATATGATCCTATGAAACATTTTACTTTTTTTATAAACTGAAGAGTTTTTATAATTTTATATAATATAATAATATAGTAAGTAATATAGAGTTTAATATTAAGCTTGTAAAATGCAAACTAATTAAATTTAATTTTTTTCAGATAATCCTTGTTATATAGAAGAGGGTGCTAATCAGTTAATGATATGTGATTATAAATCAAAAAATCCGTAAGCATGTAATGTAGAATTGCAGTGTAACAAATTATCCGACTTTAACGAAACATCAGATTCTTGGTCGAATGCTGCATATAATTTGCTAAAAATTAGACTAACTGAATAATGCTCTTGAATTAAATCCTTGAAAGATATCTGCGGAGACTCAAACAATCGAAAAATCAAGAAGAGAAAAATTAGGCAAAGTTCCCCATAGGTTTTATTTTCCAAGTTATAGGAAGGAAAATATGAAATAAAATTATAACCGAATAAAATCTTTAACGGATTTTATGTTCCTCATCTTTGAGACAAATAATAATATGATTTTGATAATGAAATTATCTATAAAAGTTAATGCGAATAGATTAAGAGCGAAAATAAAACAGCATAGTTTTCTTTCATATGCAATTAAAAAAATCCAACTCTTCACACGACGATGCAGCAAAAAATATCTTATCATACAAGCTGGTCTTTCCAAACATATTTAACACTCTGAAATATTATGAACTCTAAATGTGGCTACCACTAAAAATATCCAAAATGTGTAAATGGTGGCTTAACTAACCTAACCAAACGTATTATCGGAAAAAGAATTTATTTATATGTAGCTTATATAAACTTTTCATTTATCCGACTTTACCGTTTATCACACACATGCTTTCTCTCATATAGTTCGGATAATCAAGGTTCCACTGTTATAAGATTAATTAATTTATTTTTTTGTATAATTATTGAAAATAAAGTTTTTGTAGAATATTGAAAATGAAGTCTATTTTAGAGATTTTATTTCTAAAATTTCGAAGACTTCATTTTCAATATTCTAATTTTTTTTAACAAATATCTATAATTAGACTATAACTGATCTATAATTTGCAAATATAAATGACAGGTTGTTTACAAAAAAATAAACTATATTAAGAAAATGATATTATTGTAGAAAAGTCTTTTTTTTTATTCTAGTTATTGTAAATCTTCTTGCCAACCAGGATATATATTTCCAAATGGTAGAATAATTTCGTTTATTTCTTGTAAAGGAACTACTTCAACAGCAGGAAAAAAGTTTCAAAATTGCATTTATGAATGTATGTTAGTTTAGCAACTAGAACTTTATATTTGTGTATAAGATTAATGTTTATAAATTAATAAATACATAATTGGCTTTAAAAAGTGGCTTTTACAAATATAGTATATGAAAAATTAATAATTCAATTTTTATGATCCAGATCCATGGAAAAAATTTTGTTCATCACAAGAATAATGTGGGTTCTAAATTCTGGAAATCTGGAATTACTGATATAAGGTATATATAAATCAATTAATGTTCAATTGTTATTTATTTGAATAATATTTGTAGGCCTGTAGATGTTAAAAAGTATTTATGATACAGTATAAAGTTATATTAATTCTAAAGCAACATGAATAATTAATATAGAATACTGCACACTATGTGATTTCATTCGCAAATATCTTCGTAAACTAAAATGTTAGGATGTGTTTCTATGATAAATTATAAATATGAATTAAACAGTAGATTATTTCACACGTTGTGAATTAAAATTTAATAAAAAATCAATTATTAACTGTAAATAAATTATTTTTAATAAATAATTTCTCTTCTTCCTACACTAAAATCCTTTTAATTTTAAATGAGTTATGCTTAAATTTTGTGGAAAAATAATGTGAGTTTAAAATACAATAATTCTAATATAATATTAAGTTTCATAAATTTTATCTAATTTATTTTTCTGGCAGGAATATTAGATATTATATTATAAAATTTGGTTTGTAAATTAAGTTTGCAAATCTGTCGAGAAGATCGTTATCAATATTCATAATGCAGTCTAATCTCAACATATAAAAATTTATTCCTGTCCTTGCCAGAATGGGGATAAAAATATATTAAATTAGAAAGTATTCTTCTAATTAAGAAAAATAAAAAAATTATTTATTTATTATAATTATTTATTAAAGTTGTCGATGTTTTTCTCAATGCATATTTTTGTCCGACAAATGTGACAAGCATAAATATTTTTTAACAGGACTATAAATAATTCTAAATTTTTAAAAATATTTCACCATTAATAAAGTAATTGTTTTTCAAATTTTAAATAGGGCCTGGATGATTTATGTGCTCTAAAAATGCAATAAAGTTGTATTTACATGAAAATATTATCTTCCAAAATTTAATTATTTTTCTACGGCATAATTTTCAATATTGCGAAAATAAATATTGCATTTCAACATTCATATTTATAATTTTTAGAAAATGGAGATCATTTAATTGCCATTTGTTCGGTAAACTTATTTTTATAATATGTATTATAAAAATAAATAAAATTTATTAATTATCCAGCTAAGTTGGTGTTTATTGCTATTACAAAAATATGTAACATAGTATTTATTAATAAATAATTTACTATTTCAATGCTTCCTTTAAATAAATGCAGTATTTGAATTTAAAATAGTAATATTTTAAAGCTACAAATAATAATAATGATTTTTATGAAAGTTGAAATATGATTGACTTCAAATTATCTTCTAAACCGATAATTTTTATTGTTAGATAATTTTAACTTACAAAGGAAATTAATAAAGTCTAATATAGTATTATTTAAAAAAATCAAAAATTATAAATTCTTTTGGTTTGATACTGTAGTTGTACATTAGGTACGTATTTTACATACAATACCTTATTTTTGAATTCTGAATATTAAAAAAACAAATATTTAAACTGTTTCGATATAAGTAGCATGAGTAAAAAATATACATTATACCGAGAAAAAAATCGCTTTTGTAGTCGAAGCAATGCACCGATTCTTATAAGGCCCGATCCACATTATCGACCTGCTCGTGGTTAGATATCTCTCCGTTCAAATATTTCTGCATTGTAATGAACCTGTTTACACTATGGCTAACGGTCGAGTCTCCCATTGTGTAAACAGTCTCATCAAGAAGAATAGCCATAATTGCTAACTCTTTGGATGAAAAATTTAATACCATTTTGTACAGCTCACTAGCGACTATGAGACCTGGAGATCGATTTCAGACTTATTAGTGAGTGAATATGTGAACACGTTATAAAATGACCGGACTGAGAACGATGTCAGATCGAACCGTGAGCGGCTCGATAGTGTAGATCAGACCTAAATAGGGTATCGTCAGAAAGGTCTAATCTTCGGATTCCTGCGATAGTCAAAATTTTATTTCATTATAAGGAATAAAAAGAAAAACTAATTTATATTATTGCCAATAAATGGCGGTATTAGCCAGTGTTAGGTAACATATGGCTTAACCAAGGGCTTAAATGATTTCTTAACCCCTACCGATATCTATTACGATGACATCTTCGCGACAATTGTCATGCCATCAGATTTATCAATGTTTTTGACATGATTTGATGATCTTTCTTGAATACTCAGAGAAAAAAGTTAAATTATATTGTTTTCAGATGTAAAATTTTTATTTTATATAATTTTGTGTGTCATTACCAGATAAATAATTACAAATCATTATTCTACTCGTAAGCAAAATAGATATGTTTAAAATGATATTAAATGCAACATAATTATATAGAAATAACCACAATTTAATAGCAATATTGTAAAATTTGAAGCATATAATTTAATATTTTATCTTTAAGATATTGTTATGCAGTACTGTATAACTAAAAAACACTACTTTTTTGTGAATCAGTAGAAATCTCGAGAACTTCGCTTAATATCATTTGTAAGAAAATGAAACTCTTCTAACTATAATTTAATGAATTTTACAAAATATTGATTTGCATAATACGCTTATTTAATAAATCTTAATAAAAGTTTTAAGAACTTTACAGAATAAAATTAGACTATAATAGATTATAATACCGTACTGTATTTTAATTCAGAAAACTCTTTTTTTTGCAATATTAACAATCTGTTAATTAATATAAAGTGGCGTATCCTGAATACACAGGATATAATATACCGTAATCTATTAATGAATTTATACTTTTTCCTATCTAAAAACCTCGCTTTTGATAATTTATAATTTGTTCTGAAATCTTTTCCTGCACAGTTTTCTTTAAAGAATATAATATTCACGAAAAACTATGTTGAAAATCGTCATTTTATGTTATTTTATATGCATGCTGGCTAAAACCAGCTATTCTTCTCCTGTTGAGCTGTTCTTGAAGTAATATTATATTTCAAATTTCAAATTTCTCATGAAAAAATTATTATTAAAAATTATTTAATAAAAGAAATATTCTTTTATTTAGATTTATCAATATTTCGGGCTTTGCTTAGTACACAGTTAACTGTTTTCATTTGTCAATTGTTGATAGATGAAGACTAATCGATTTGTGATTCGTTGCAATTGTGAACTTACTTTGAAGAACATTTTAATAGAGAATCTGTTTTACTGCCAACTGTTTATAGTTTTTCGATCGTTCTGTTTTTAATCATGTTTTTTAAATTTTATTTGAAAAGAATTTTAATAATTATGGCTTTTTTTTTTTTTTTTTTAATCAAAATAGTGCAATTATGCATAGTTTTTCTTTTACATGAATTATATGCTTTTATAAAACGATTAACTTTTTAAATTTACCATTTTTTAATGAAATAAATGTTATTACTTACTGTTTTGTTTGATTTTATTTATTATCCTTTTAAAGTTTTTGAATATTATTGAATATTATATGTTAGATTTCTTTGCTTTATACAAATGTCTATTATACACTATTTTTATTTTTTATGAGCCTTGTATTTGGTACTTTGGCCCAGTTGATATATGTATCACCAAATAAAAACAAAGCACAAAATATTCAAAAACCCCTACTCTATTTGAAAAAAATTTGGAAATGTAAAATGTGGAATTAAACAGAGATTCCTCAGTCAGCAAGAGAACGTTTAATGTCAGCCTCTGAAAGATAGTAGGTGCAGTTCATTTGTTAAACTTTTCTTCTTCTATGAATGCTATCTCGTCCAAACTACATTAATTGATATAATTCTCTTTTGAGAAACGAATTATTTTGTTATCAACATTGCAGATTTTATTTAACTTGTAACTACTAATTTTAAATTTAAAGAAAACAATGTTTATATGTTAATATATAGGATTAGAAATAATATCATGTTTATCTCATTAGGTAATTGTGTCTATGTTTTCTTCAATTTAGTTGCACTTCCTTTTGCATATTTTTTCACGAAGTCAAATCAAAACAATTCTTAAAATATCCAAAATATAAAGAAGTTTATTTGAATATTTGATGTTATTATATTTGACAGTCTCCAATTTGAAATTTTGGCAAATTTTCTTGTCAATTGGAGTTGCAGGAGAGAGTAGATATTTATTAAATAGATCCAAAATATTAATTATTCATTAATTTTACTAGAAAACATGTAGGGCCGGATAGCTACGTGTAAAACACTTGCTTACGATCTTAATGGTCCAGTTCAATTCCGAATGCCACACATCCAGTTTTTCAGGATGAGTCCGGACCCGGCCTGCTGTATTTTCTGGATGTCATCATTTGTGTTGACCAGTCTGTAATGTGATCTAATAATGGTCGCCACAAGATACAGTATATCCCATGTTAATTAAAACTACCCTTACTTATTAGAAAAACAATGTTTCGTGATTACTAATTTTATTTTAATTGGCTTTATTTTATTTAATACAATATGACACTTCATGATTTTGATTAATCAGGATTATTAAAGTTTCTTCAAGAAGGTTAATTATAATTGATAAAATTTAGAAATTAATTATATTAAAAATATTATCAATTATAAAAAATTTTATTGTAATTTATTAAGAAATTATAAAATAAAGACTTTTCAAAGCAGAATCATGATCATTAACATTTTATCTCTGTAATCAGGATAATCATAGATGCGGACTTTCATTTGGCCAGAAGTGGGTTGCTAATTTTTAAACATGAAAACTAGAGTAAAAAATAACCAGTCAAAAAGTTAATAAATTTTAATTTTTCAATACTTTCTCTACTATTGAAATTATTCAACTGAAATCAAGTTCGAAACTTTTCATTTTTATACATTAAAACTTCATTGAAAAGATTTTCTGACCAAATTAAACGTGGTGATACACCAAATTTTTTATTCTAAGTGACTTAAAAAATTTGGTGTATCATTACCAAATAAAAAACTATAAACCTTTTTCTATTTATAAGAAAAATAGAGGATTCAAAATGATATTAAATGCAACATAAATTACACAGAAATAACCACAGTTTAATAGCAATCTTGTAAACTTTGAAGCATGTAATTTAATGCATTTTAATCTTTAAAGTATATAAGTGAACTGTTGCTTTATATGAATAAATGGAGAACTCCAGAATTTCACTTAATATTATTTGTAAAGAAAAAAATGAAGTTCTTCTAATTATAATTTTATAAATTTTACAAAATATTGATTTGCATAATATACTTATTTAATAAATCTTAATAAAAGACTTAGATTTTTACAGAATAAAATTACACTATAATAGATTATAATATTGTAATAGATTTTAATTCTGAAAACTTTTTTGCTGCAATATTAACAATTTGTTAATTAACATAAAGTGACGTATCCTTAATAAACAGGATATAAGATATCGTAATCTTTCAACGAATTTATACTTTTTCCTGTCTAAAATCACCGCTTTTAATAATTGGCTTCTGAATCTATTCCTACATAGTTAATTAAAGAATACAGTATTACATTTACAAAGAACTATGTTGAAAATCATCGTTTTATGTTTTATATGCATGCTGGCTAAAACCAGCTTTTCTTCTCCTGTTGAGCTATTCGTGAGGTAATATTATAATTAAAATTTTAAATTAATCATGAAAAAATTATTATTAAAAATTATTTAACAAAAGAAATATTCTTATTTAGATCTATTTCGAATAATCACGAAAGAGAGATAAAAAACGGTAAGTCATTACCTATCGCAAAATATAAGATTAATTTTTATTTTATAATCGACATTGAATAGTTCTATAATGCTCAATCTATTGTCAATGTAAAGCAATTGTAACTAACATTTCTTATGTGCTGCATTTAACTTAACTGACTGATTCATTTAATATAACTTAAATGAATTAATCATGCAGAGAATTAATGACAAGTCAAGTAAACTTTATCTTCAAAATTGATATTTTTCATTTAAATTATATAATTTATACACAAAGATAATATTGTACATTAGTACAGAGGATTTTGAAATTTTGATAGATGATGTCTGATTTAAAAAGGAATCACTCGTTAGTAAAAATAAAAATATAGAATACTATACAGTAAGTGATTTTGAACAGTTAAACAGTTTGCGAGGAATATAGTAACATAGTGATAATCCTTATTTGCTGATCAAGTACGTCACAGTTCATATTCATTAGTTCCATTAAACTATAGGGGGAGTTCGGGAGAGTTGAAATATGTATTACTTGAAAGTCCATAAAATCTAGTGTATAAGATGCAACGATTTTATATTTATGTTATAATATAGCTTTGTTATTTGACTACACTTTGAGTATTTTGTCATTTCAATACCTTAATAAATGTAAGTGCAAAAGTAAAATTTTTAAAAAATGAGATTTGGCTCATCTCTCCCCAAGAGATGCGAGATTTGACCAGGTCCTAGTAACTAGGGAATAAATGAAAAAAAAATACAAATTTTCTTT